>QLOT01006699.1:0-35315 GCA_003313875.1 Russula aff. compacta | reverse complement strand
TACCCTGACCCTTCAGTACCCCAACCCCTAACCCTGGCGGGTTACCCCAACCCCTGCCATTGCCTAACAATGCGTGTGTCAGCTGTGCTTGTAGCCCCTGCTGGAAGGCCTGCAACTCACCTGTCATTGAGCTGTTTGATGAAATGGGTGAACTGGTCACCCTGCTCCATTGGGATGGTGAGCTCTGGGATGCAGCCATCATTCTCCACATACCCCTCGGGGCACTCCATAGGCTCCTCAAGGACCTTGACGCACTCCTTGAGGAGGAGCCACTCTCAATTAGTATCATTGAGCTCTTGTCTGAGAGCACTGAGCTGGAGGTGGGTGTCATGCATTCGCTGCTGGATGGTGATGGCAAGGCCCTTGGCAAGCTTCTGTAGCTGGGCAGTGGTGAGGTGCGCATGGCCCTCGATGATGGCTGATACAGTGGAGGAGGAGAGGGGTCCCTCCCAGTGGGTGTTGGTCTCCAAGTCGTGGAATGGGCCTGGAATAGAGATATGGCCGGGGCCAATGGTAAAGGCAGGGATGGAGAGAGACTGCGCAGGGGTGACATCGAGGGCCTCCTGTACAGGGCTCTGCAGCTCTGGATGCTCAAGTTCCATCGGCTCAAGGCCTCCAGGGAGACGGGGTGCTGGGACTGGGAGTGGGGACGTAGCAGAGGATGGGCCAGACATGCTAGTTCTTCTGCTGAGAGGGCAATGGTGGGCGAAGTAGTTTTAGAAGCTGTGAGAGCTGCTGTTTTTGCCAGGGGTTTCTGCTTCCCTTTTATGTTTGTCAAGGGCTGGTGCTTGTGATACTCCTGAAGGAGATCTGGGGCAAACACCTGATCAATTGGTTCCCAGGTGTTGTCACTTTTGGGGTAGCCCCGCCACTTTATCAAATACTGCAGCGTCTGCTTTCTTCCATGGAAGCGGTGATTTCTGATTTGATCCACTTCATATTGCTCTTCACCTCCCACAAGGTCGGGCACTGGTCTAGAGTAGTTTGGCCCATACTCTCTTGTTTCCTTGTAAGGGATGAGGAGGCTGGCATGAAACACATTGTAGATCTGCCATGAGGCAGGGATGCCCACCAGGTACGCTACTGGCAATACCTCTTCTAGTATCTTGAAGGGCCCATATCTTTTGGGATTCAATTTGGACCCTTGATGCGGAAGTTTGAAGTGGGTCGCCTCTAACCAAACTTGGTCACCAGGCTTGAATTGTGCTGGTGGTATTGTTGCTGCCTTTTGGTTAATTGCCTCAATCACTTGTTTCCGCACTTCCTCCATCCTTTGTACCCTTGTTTCTGCCTTCTCATTGTTGGTTGTTATGTTGTCAGCCAGATGGAGAGGTGGGTCATACCCTCATAGGATCTGGTTGGGCAATAAGCCCATGGTTACGTTTTTTCTATTGTTGTGCACTGCTGTGGCAACTGGTAGCCATTCCATCCAGTCCCTGGGTTATCCTCCAGTAACCAGTCTGAGGTATTGCTCCACCCATTGATTCTTTCATTTAGACAGGCCATCTGTCTGGGGGTGGAATGCTGTTGATAGGTTTTGCTGGATCCCCAGCTTCTTGGTGAGTGCTTTTCCAAAGTGTGAGGTGAACCTTGGGTCTCTATCTCTAATGATCTTTCTTGGGAGGCCAAACCAGGGATAGACATGTTCTAGGTATAGTTGGGCGATGCCTACTCCTGTGATGGACACATTGCATGGAAGAAATATGGCCACCCTGGAGCACCCTTGGTCCACAATTGTAAGGATGGCATCCATTCCCTGGTTCAATGGTAGGCCCATTATGAGATCCATGGCTACTGTTTGGAATGGCTTTGCATCCCCTGGGGTAGATATGTGATATAGGGGAACATGTCTCTTGTGAGTGAGGATCTTGGTTTGCTGGCACACCACACATCCTTTGATGTACTCCACAATCCATGATTTTATTCCTGGCCACCAGTGCCGCTGTTGGACCTTCCTGAGGGTTTCATCTCTGCCTGGATGTCCCACCATGGGGAGGTCATGGTGGTGTGCTACGATGGCCCTCTTGACTTCTTTAACATTTGGGATGATGATTTGCCCTTTAGCCATTAGCTTTGGGCTGGCTGCCACATTGACCCTGCCAGGTGGAAAGATGGTGACTTCCTTATTGTCTTCTTCACCTAGGTCTGCTCTGGGAGGTCTGGAGAGGGCTGTGTTGGTTTTTCCTGGGATGTATTCCAACGTGAAATCATATTCTTGGAGGTCCACGTGCCATCTGGCAGTTCTCCTGTTCAGGTTTCTTGGGGATTTCCAGTATTGCAGGTTTGTGTGGTCTGTGCAAATGATAAATGGCTCCTTGGTCCATCCCAAGTATTGTCTCCAATGGGCAAGCGACTTCATATTGGCTAACAGTTCTTGTTTGTAGATGTTGTAGTTTCTTTCAGTGGGCATGAAGGTGGCTGAGTAGTATGCGATTGGGTGAAGGATGGGTTTGTGGTGCTTTGCCAAGGTAGGGGTAGTGAGTTCTCCCTCCTACGAGAGTATGGCCCCCAGGCCATATGCCAATGCATCCACTTGTAGTATGAATTGCTTGTCGAAGTTCGGTTGCTTCAATACTGGGCTATTACACATTAGACTTTTTAGGGTGTTGAATGCCCCTTGTTGGGGCATGTCCCAGTGCCACGGTGTGGTTTTCTTTGTGAGGTCAAGGAGTGGCCTGGCAATCTTTGAGTAATTAGGCACAAAGTATCAATATTAGCCAGTGAATCCTAGGAAACTCCAGATGTCCTTGACCCTCTTGGGTTGTGGCCAGTTTGCAACTCCTTGTAATTTCTTTGCATTCATCTGTAGTCTTCCTTTGCCCATGTTGACCCCAAGATATTTGATCTCCTCTTTCTTGAATTCACATTCTCTGGTTTAAGGTAGAGGTCGTGGTCTGCCAGTTTGTCCAAAACTCTGTGGACATACTTCCTATGTCTTTCCCTGTGTTGTGTTTCTGTTTTGTGTGATAACCGTGCCATGTGAATTGCCAGGTCATCCATGTAGACCGATAGCCATCCTTCCCCCACCTCTGGTCTGAAGATGGTATTCATCATCATTTGAAACGTCGCCGGGGAATTCATAAGGCCAAAGAACATGATGGTGGGTTCGAATAGTCCTTCAGGTGTGAGGAAGGCTGCTTTCCATTCATCCCCTTCCTTGATCCTGATGTTATTGTATCCCCACCTGATATCAAATTTTGTGAAAAGGGTACACCCACTGAGTTGATCTATCACTTGGGGAATGAGGGGAGATATGTTCCTATTTCATTTTGTCCACTTATTGAGGGGTCTATAGTCTTGCACGGGTCTTAATTTGCCATCTTTCTTCTTTACAAAGAAGAAGTTGGCTGCATAAGGTGATTTGGAGACCCAGATAGTGCCCCTTTTTAGATGATCTTTAATGAACTTGTGGACTTCTTCCTTCTCTAGTTGGGTCAAGGGAAGGAGTCGACCTGGCAAGGATTGTGGTGCTCCTGGTAGGAGTTCGATGGCATGGTCCCATACAGTATACTGGGGTAGTCTCTGGGACTCCTCTTCACTAAAAACTTTGGCATGTCTTTTGTAGTCTAGAGTTACTGTTGGCTCTTGGTTGGTCTCTGTGGTTCCAATGGTGACCTTTCCAAGGAAGTATTGTGGTTGGTATATTTTTACCAGTTGGGGCACATTCTTCATTTGTGGGATGTATTGGGCTTTGGCGGCATTCAGGGTGGAGAGTACTATTGGGAGATGGGTTAGGTCAATCCATCCCCTCTTCCAGTCAATTTTAGGTTGCGTATTTGCAAACCAGGGGTATCCTAAGATTGCTTTATGTTCCCCCAGTTCTGACAGGAAGAACTGGTGGTTTGTCTTCTGCCCCCCTGGCTGTACTTGTAGGTCTGTGTAGAATTGTAAGGCGCCACTTTTGTTCTCTGTACCATCGATGCTGTACAGGGGTCTGGGTTTTGCGAGTTTCTTGATAGGTAATTTTAGCCAGCATGCGTATCCCAAGTTTATAAAGTTTTCCATGGCTCCTGAGTCTACCAATGCAATGGCCTTGGCCCTTTTTGTGATCGATCGTATATAGAAGCGAACTGTCATTGACTTCCTATTTGACATGTATACATCGTCACTATTGATCTACTTGAGTAGTGCCGACCTAATCAAGCAGTGTGAAAATCCTCTGAGGGTCCCATTTCTCTGGCCAAGTGCTGTTGGTCCTCCACTGTCATCCTTTGAAGATGCACCCATATGGTGGCCACTGAGTCTTCTTCTACCCCTTCCATTGGTTCATCTTGTTCTTGATCAAAGTCAATCAGGTTGGCCTGTTGTCTAGGGCATTGGGGGTTGTTCCTTTGGTGACTTGGGCAGTTCTAGCAAAGTGGCCCACTATCCCACAATTGAAGCAGGTGTTGGTGTCACCAAAGCTGGCCACATTTCCTCAACTGTTTTGGCCTTGATGCCAGCTTCCTCATCCTCTGCCTCTCCAATTGTTGGGTATGTGCCCCCTGCTGAGGTCCATAGGGACTGGGATGTTGTTCATCATTCTGGGGGCATTGGAGGAGTTGAACTGTGGGTGTGGCATGAGCCTCCATTGATTATTCTGTGCCCCTCCTGGGCTGAAGAAAAGGCATCTGGGCTGAGGGTTAAGGGCTCGGTATGCATTCCCTGTGCTGAGGGTTTTTACGATGCCCTCGATGGTGGTCCTGGCTTGGGTGAGGAGCTTGACTCACTCCTTTAGCTCCATGTAATTCATAGGCAATGGTGGGGCTAGCGCCTTTTCAAGCATGTCCTGTGGTATTCCTTGTAGAAACATGTTGTAGGTTTCTTCATTCCCTACAGTATAGTTGGCTTTCATTAGGAGGCTCTAGAACTTGGCAATGTATTCATCATAGTGGTTGCCCTGCATCTTCAGGTCTTGCAGTTGAGTCCTAGCCTTTTGTGTTCTTTGAGTGTCTTGGAACTGGTCTGCAAACTCTGTGAGGAACTGTTCCCAGAGGGCTGGAATGTTGTCCCCAGGGAGAATGAGGCCATCCAACCAGTTTCTCATATCTCTAACCCATTGGGCTGTGTCTTCTCCTTTAATGAGGATGAGGGTAAAAGCTGCCTTTTTGTATGGAGAATTGTATCCTGCTACCCTGTGATTGAATCAGAAGTATGCTTTGACTTCCTCAATAAAGTTGTCTGCTTTGGATCTATCTCCAGTGAAGACTTGGGGAAGTTGTCCCATAGCCTTGACATCAGGGGACTTGCACCAGGACCTGTGGGGTGGCTGGTTGTCCTGGGCCTCCTGGACCTCCTCCAGGTCCTCCAGGTCCTCCTGTCATGATGGATGCTTGGGACATTCATGCTTACTAATATACTTTCCTTTTATATCTATTTTTCTCACACTCTAGCAGTAGTCATCACCCCTTCCCTCACTTACTTTACAATCCCTCTATTACACTACTGCCACCTTGGATCACTTATGCATCAGTTCGGATCATTACTTGATTACTTACATTAATATGCTGATGACTTTCATGGCCTTAGAAGCCGCAAAGCCACATTGACACTAGCCAAAATCCTGTATATATAAATAGTCTCCTAGAATGCAACCAAAGCCTTAAGCTTGGTCTCTTGTGAATCCCAGACCTTTGTGAACCTCCCCTTTCTAAAGACTAGCTTCCCTCATACCCTTGCTCTCACAGTTGTGCCTTGAAACACATCTCAGGGGTAGCTACTCCATTAAAGTGCCATGCTTTAATTAAGTTTCCTAATCTAGTAAACTGAGTCCCCAATTGGGACACCTATTTGAAATTACCTGAAACATTGCTTAGAAAAGCTTCACTTTTCTTCACTCTTTTGCTAAGACTTGAAGGCCACTCAGTAACGGACCTCTGAGTGCTCTATAGAATGTACACTCCCATCTCTAAGTAGCTCGAAGTACTCTCAGAACTAGCAGTTCCAAGAACTATCTAAATAGACAACTCCAAAGATCCTTTACTGTGCAGTTCTAGAATAAACTCCATAACTAACTTCGAGTCTGGCTATTGATCTAGATGACTATCTAAACCCTGAGAACTCCCATAGACCACCAGACCCATTAGAACCACACCAGAAGGAGCAACGTGCTCAGATCATCAGCAGACAGAATCGCCCCCCTCAGTCTTACATGACACCTCCTGGCCCTCCTGGCCCTCCTGGTCCTCCTCCTTGAGGACCTTTCCTTAGGGCCTAACACATGCTTTGTTGTAACCTTTCTGCCATTGTGAGGTTTGCTGGTGCTGGTTGCATGGCGGCCACTGTTGCCACATGGGTAGCTGTTTGGGTAGCGGACATGGCTTGGATGATACTGGGAACTGGGTTGCCTTCTGGTAAGGGAATTTCTGGTGCTGGGTGAAAGGTGCGAATAGGCATATGGACGTGGGTTGGGGTGTTATGCTCCGATGCTGTAGGGCTAGTCTTCAATTCTGATTGAATTGGCACAAGGCGAATCTGCTTATCAACCTCTTGTTCTCCTTCTTTTTCTGAGGATTGTGTGGCTTCTTCTCCAGCTGGTTCTTCCTCAGCCAGTTCTTTGTCATCAAGGTTGTAAGCATCAAGTTTAACAAATCACTTCCCTAGCACATATCTCTGATTCTTGTTGTTCCAGTGGATGCGGTACCACTGCCCCCTGTAGCAGCACACTTGCAGGGAGTTCTGTTTGACTTTCTGCTGTTCATTGGTTAGGACTAAGATAGAGTGTCCTCTGAAGTTGTACTGATGAAATTTGTTGATCTCCTGCATGTATTAATTTGGTCATCCGATTTGTATATCACCTTCATGGATGATGGTTCCTTCCCAAGTGGAACTGCTAGCCGTGGTGAAAGAAAGTAGAGTCTAATGTCACTGCCAAGGGTTGACAGCAACAAAAGACTATAGCTGAGACTCTGTAGTATCTCAGAGGACTAATAGAGGTGAATGAAAAGGTTTCTACTTGCTGGAGTACTTCCCAGTAGCCACCTTTAGTGCAGACAAGATAAAGAGTAAGTCACTGTGATTGACAGGAGACTCTACTTGCCAGTACAAGGTAGCTACGAGTCCCTATTTATAATAGAGGGGGATCCTAGGATCCAAGGCTGTGTGCAGTACTCTATATAGACAAGACAATAGGATGGGGACAAGCAACAATGGGAAGAACCAGAAGGGAACAATGGCTACATCTAAAGGGGGATTGACGTTAGGACAATAAGTGTCCTAGGGAGCATGTGATTCCTAAAGAACAATAGGGACCATATGTAGGAGTGTCGCAAGGACAGTAAGTAGCCGATAAGTATAGTACAGTGCCTCAGGCGCACACAAGAACACACAACTATGCAGATATAACAGACTCTGTGCCGGTTACCCAACTTACATGAGCATGAGTGGTTGAATGCTCACCCAAGGCCAGTTACATATGTTCCATTTTCCATCACGACATGACCCACTTTTTCAAGGTGTGAAGTGAGAGAAGCAGTCATTTTGCATGTGAGACCAGAGGAGGGGAGAGATGTACGACGCATATAATTTCGGTTGAAGTGCATAAGCATCATACAAAGCACTCAATCATGCCTGTACTGTAATTATTAGTTGCAGCTTCGCAACACGATACAAAAGAATACACAATCAATCATAATGCAAGTTGAAACTACAATAAACCAGGGTCGAGCTCTGATTCATGCCCAAACATCCTGTCTGTCGGAATAGGGCAGTAGAAAACATTAAGCAGATCGCTGGTCCCCACGACATTCTTGACATCCACCCCTTGATTCAAAAAATATGTATTGACTTCGGCTCTACGCCAAGTGGAGTAACTACTACATACCACTTTCGGGTATTTGAAGGCACTAATCCATCGACTGTGTTCAGACCCCAAGAATTGGCATCATGTTCGTTACAGTTCCACGTAATCTGGAACATCAGTAGTATCGGATTGCCAGGGCGTTCAATGAAGAACAAGGAGTCAATCGCAGGAAAGTTATCTTTTGGGGGACGATAGTACTTTCCCGGGTTGAGTTGCACCCCTGTTTCGAACAGACAATCTGGTGATGAGGGCAACTCAAGAAGATTTGAATTATTCCCTTGGTTGGAGGCAGTATAGTCATTGTAGATGACATTCTTGGGCCCAAGGGAGGAGCGCTTGATGGGGAAAAGTTGAATGGTGCGACCACTCCTGAGACATTGGTGCATTCAGGACTCTAGGATCCACCCAGCAACACTACCCATATTTGGACTGCCCAAGGACAAACTGTAGAGGGCAGCCATCTCGGACGTTTCAGTTGGTCCTTCAAGTACCTGTCCCAAAGCAACCCAAATATGTATTGGGAAGCAATGGTCTTTCCAGCAATGCCGCGTCTGTCTGGAGAAGGTTCGATTCGGATGATGTAGCGGGAGGATGAGTCCATCTCCAACGTTCCAAGAGCTGCTCGAATCTTGGGGGTGTCCATTACCTGAAGTTTCCTGATGACGTGATCATGGAGGCGGCCCAGCATATGACTATTCAAGGCCAACTCCCTGGGGGATGCAGTTACTTCTTGAATAAGTTCATCAGTTCCTCCTCCTCATAAGGACCACCAAGTTTGATTCCTAAAAGTGGGCAACTACAGAAAGTGTCAGCTCTATGAACAAGCCAAAAGATTGGAATCACGGATGCTTGCTGAACCTCATCGGACGTCCATGTCTTCATATAGAATATCTCTGCACTGACTTTGTCCGCCCAATCGAAGTGCTGAATGCAGGGAGATAATGCTTCGACTATGAAAAAGGGTTCTCCAAATGTGAATATTGGTGAAGGCTGAAGAAGATGTGGATTTGAGTCGACAAGAACCCAAAGCTTCTCGAGGGGGCTGGACGAGTAGTGGAACCCCTTGTAAAGTTGTATCTTGTTAAGAGTTGAGAATTGGGAGGTTCTACCTTCATGGAATAAGAACGCGTAGTCGGATTCAACTTGTATTGCTGTGGGGAGTCCAAGAACAAGGCGTTGCATGAGAATCCAAATCAGAAATATTGTTTTTCCTAATTGAAAGTTAGGTTCAACAGATAACGAAGGAAAAGGGGGTGAACCAATCCCCAGATGTCCTGAAACAAGAAATGCTTGGGAAAACTGCTTGTTCGCCAACAGAATTGCCTGCTCAGTTTCCTCATATTTGGACCACACCAGGAACTTCTGACTGGGCACGGAGGATGCCAAATTCTCTGGAGTATTCTCAGGGATCCGTACAACAGAGCAGGTATCATCGGAAAGTGGGTCCTGTAGGCACTGTAACCCCTTCCCCCAAAGGGCATCTCGGAAATTGGCCCACATTTTGTCTGAGGGCTCAAGGTTGGAGAAGGCATCGCAGTCATCAATTGTTGATGACAGTTCATTCTTACAGTCCAGAAGATCCTCAAGTGACAAGGTGGAAGGCTGGGAGGTCATAGTGGGAGTGTGGTGGAGAGGTCTGTGGTCAGGGGCTAATGATAAGAAGCTGCAAATCTGCGGCTCAACTTTGACAAATGGCTCAACTGCTCAAAGAATGGCTCAGGCACTCAAGCTCAGCTTGAGGCTCAATGGCCTCGATCTTAGTGTCAAGTCGTTCCTTCCGCATGCCACTGCCGAACAGCATTTACTCTCAGGCCCAACATTCAGGCTAGGCCTCTCTCTCAAGCCCTGGTACTGGGCTGTATATGGTGGCATGCTTCAGCTTGGTCGCCGTTCTCGCAGGGGCCAGTTGGCCCTGCACTTGGCCTTGACCATGTGCGGTTCCTGCGCCCAACCCTGATCCTAAGGAGGTAAGCTGAAAATCAATCAACTTGGTACTGTGATTGTCTTGCTCCTCTCAGCTTCCCTTGTCTCTCGCTCTCCACAAGCGCACATACGCATGCCCATCTACGCCAGCGGCCATCACTGGCACCAGCACCAGCAGCCCCGCTGCCGCTGGTGCCCCACAAGCACCATCAACCACATGAGCATGAGCATGAGCACTACCGCTGTGGCGCGCACCTCCAGCCGCACCAGCCACACCACCAGCGCTGCCACCCCACCAGCACTAGCACAAGGACCTGCTGCATGCACCTCCAGCCACACCCGCTGCACTGCCAACACCGCCACCCCACCAGCAGTAGGGATTGGCACGGGTATTACCCGCGGCTACCCGCGGTCGTTCTAACAAGCCCAAGAAGAGCAAAATCAGCCCAGAAATGAAGGAGATATGGTTAAAACAATGATTGGATCATATCTCCTTCATTTTTGGGCCGATTTTGCTCTTCTTGGGCTTGTTAGAACGATCGCGGGTAGCCGCGGGTAATACCCGTGCCAATCCCTAACCAGCAGTAGCACGTGCCAACAGCATCGCTGCCGTGTGCACCTCCAGTAGCACCAGCCGCCGCATGAGCACAAGCGCAAGCACCTCCCATGCGC
The DNA here is from genome assembly GCA_003313875.1 of Russula aff. compacta. Classification (NCBI taxonomy): domain Eukaryota; kingdom Fungi; phylum Basidiomycota; class Agaricomycetes; order Russulales; family Russulaceae; genus Russula; species Russula aff. compacta. The sequence goes on along the minus strand of QLOT01006699.1, from coordinate 24,940 downwards.
AGTTCTAGCAGCACCAGCAGCACCCCCAGTGCTGCCACCCCAGGAGCAGCAGCAGCAGGACTAACAGCGTTGCTGCCATTCGCACCTCCAGCAGCACCAGCAGCAGCAGCAGCACCAGCACAAACACCTGCTTCGCGCAGCTCCAGCCGCACCAGCCACACCGCCAGTGCTGCCACCCCAGCAGCAGTAGCACCAACAGCATTGCTGCCATGTGCACCTTCAGCAGCACCTGCGGCTGCACGATCACAAGCGCAAGCACATGCCACGCGCAGCTCCAGCAGCACCAGCTGCACTGTGAGTGCCGCCACCCCAGCAGCAGCAGCAGTGGCCGCACAAGCACAAGCACAAGCACCTCCCGCGCCTTCAAGAGGCTCGGGTCATGTTTGCGCGCCACATCTCATGGTGGTGGATCAGGCCCGCGCTCGCGTTTGGTAGCCTGTCTGTGCGGCAGTCTCTTGGCCCTGCGCTTGGCTTCTACCGTGCATGGGTTCGGCGCCTTGATGCTGCCTACTTCGGCTTCAAATCCAGGCTGGGGCCAACCAACCACAACAGGAGCGTTCTCCTGCTGCACTCCCCCTGATTCGTCCAGGTCCTCAGCAACACGGTCAGGCGGCTTCAAGCATGCAGGATGCCACATGGCATTGTGTCGCTCGGGCTCCGCTCCTTTGCTCAGCTTCAAATTGCGTTCAAGGGTGTTGGGTGACGGCAGCACAAGGGGCAAAAATGAGAATGAAAGGATTTTGGGGGTGACAGCCTGCTCGCTGTCCATGCTTGGTAAGATTAAGTTTTGCTCCTCCTTGAGCAGACCTGATGCCTCAAAATAGACATCCAGAACGATATGCTCGGTACCCAGACTGGGCCAAGGGTCAAGGAGTGTGCCATTACCGTCATCGGGGACAGGCTCCCGTGCCTGACATACATGGGCGAAGCACCCCAGCAGCAGCAGCAGCGGCCCCACCAGCACTGCCCTGTACCCCCCACCTTCACATGTGGTTGCATACCCTTGAACATATGTATGCACATCTAGGCTAGCCTTTGTCATGAATTCTATTGAATATCTTGGCTGCCACATTTTTTTACGCTATCTACAGTTGAGAATGGCTCAAATGGGCAAATTCCCTCCTTCTACACACCATCCCACCAAACTTTGCCTCAAAGTACTGGGCTGCATCTGGGCTGTATGTGGTATGCTTGGGCCCTGCACTTGCCAAGTCTTAAAGGTGTCAACTTGTGCAAATTGTCTTGTTGCATTCCCTTGTCCCTTGTAACCGGCCTTGGGTGAGCATTCAACTGCTTGCGCTCATGTAAGTTGGGGAACCAGCCCGGAGTCTGTAGTACCGTTTGTTCTTGTGTGCGCCTGAGGCACTGTACTATATTCTTTGGCTACACTTCGTCCTTGTGACGCTCCTACATATGGTTCCTATTGTTCTTCAGGAATCACATGCTCCCTAGGACACTTATTGTCCTATTGACAACCCCTTTTAGACGTAGCCATTGTTCTCTTCTTGTCCCTCCCATTGTTCCCAGTTCAGTCTTATTGTTTCGTCTATAAGGAGTACTGTACACAGCCTCAGATCCTAGGATCCCCTTGCCAGTATAAATAGGGACCTGTAGTTACCCTGTACCGGCAAGTTGAGTCTCCTGTCAATCACAGTGACTTTACTCCCTCTCTTCTCTCTACTCTAAGGGGTGGCTACTGCATACTGGTGCAGCAAGCGGGAACCCATCTATCTCTATCTGTCTTCTAAGTCACAGCAGAGACTTAGTTATAGTCTATTGTTGCTGTCAAACCCTTGGCGGTGACATCCCTTGTCTGTTGCTTGCTTAGACCTTTACTGGACCTGTGGATGGATCTTGGTCTTATGCACATAACCTTGGTTTCACCCTGTGTACCTTATGGATGGTACCTCAGTTTCGTGCATGGCACCTTGGTCTTGTCTCATGTGTCTTGCATGTCTGGGCTTGGTCTTGTATGGCTCAGTCTCAGTCTCATGTGTCTTGGTCTCACACATATCAGTCTTCAGTCTTGCTCAGCTCAGTCCCACTTGGCTCTGCTTGGTCTTGCTTGACTTGGCTTGGTCTTGCTCAGTCTCACTTGGCCTCAGTTGGCTCAGCTTGGTCTTGCTTGGTTTGGCTCAGTGTCACTTGGTGTTGCTTGGTATTGCCCGGGGTCACTCAGTATTGCTCAGTGTTGCTCAGTATTGCTTAATGTTACTCAGTATTGCTCAGATTGCTTGGTATTGCTCAGTATTGCTCAGTATTGCTCAGTGTTGGTTGGAGTTGCTTGATGTTAGTCAATGTCACTCAGTGTTGCTCAGTGTCAGTCAGTATCAGTCAGTGTCACTCAGTATCACTCAAGGTTGCTCAGTATTACTCAATATCCCTCAGGGTCCCTTCAGCAACCCATGGTTTGTGAAATTCAGAGTTATCATAGCCTGAATCTTGGCTAAATAACATTTCAGAATTTTCTGCACATCACCTCTGTGACACTGGTCTTCATGTTTTTTTTTCAGGTTTGCCAGATAGTCACAAGGCACATGATGTATGATGCATATGATCAGCATGCATAAAAAAGTTTTTTTTTTGTTGGGACTTCTGTCATCACCACTCCTTTGCCACTCCTTCCATTCTTCTCTGTGTCCATGTTTGATCAACAACAAGAACAGGACCAAGAAGACCAGGTGGAACAGTTCAGGCCCAATATTCCTAATCATCATCATGAGCTGCTTGGGCCAATGATCAGCCTTCTTCTACTTGCTGCCTGCCCAATACTGATAGATGCAGTTGCTCCACATCCATGGTGCAACCCCATTCCATACCACACATCTGCCCTCACTGGAGCAGATTGGATAGTAGAGCTATTGAAAGGGCATTCAGATTGCATTCATAATGAACTTGGGGTACACTGGGGTACATTTATCATCCTCATCAAGACTTTGAAAGAGGTGAGAATCCAATCCTCATGCTATTTGTCACTCGAAGAGCAGCTTGGAATCTATCTCTACACTGTGGCAACAGGGTTATCTTGTGTCCACATTGGAGAGCAATTTCAGTGATCATTGGACACAATCACCAGGTGAGTTTGACAGCACATATCAGCACCTTTAACATATTTCCAGGTATTTTAAACTGATTGCAACTGCATTTGCAACACCCCCTTTTTATACAACATTTGTGCAGCTCCCTGAGGCCAATTTACCTATACCTCCCAAAATCCAAAGCTTGCCCAGGTTCAATCCATTCTTCAAACATACCCTGGGTGCTATAGATGGCACCCACATCAAGTGGCACCCAGCTGCCAAGTACAACAAGGTGTCAAGGAACTGCAAGGGTTTTCTCACCTAGAACTGCCTCATTCCATGTTTCTTTGACCTCTGCTTCACCTATTTTTGGTCTGGGTAGGAGGGGTCTGTTGCCAACTCTGCACTTTTCCTTCAAGCACATCAAAGCAGTTTCTACATACCAGAGGGGAGGTACTACCTTGCAGATGCTGGATTTGCATCATCAGATGCACTGCTTATCCCCTATCAAGGCGTTCAATATCATTTGGCTGAATGGAAGCATGGCAACCAGGTGTAAGTAGTTTATCATTGATTTAGACCTCTCACTGACATTTCTCGAGTCCATACAACTCAAAGGAGTTATTTAACTTGCATCATGCGTCAGCTCACAATGTCGTTGAATAGATCTTTGGCATCCTCAAGCAACACTTCAGAATCCTCTGCGACCCAATGGACTATGACATGGAAACCCAGGCTTTTATTCCATCTGGGCTTGCAGCCCTTCACAACTTCAACTGGCAATATGACCCTGAGGAGATCTGTAAGTATGATGACGTTGAGGATGTTGAAATCAATCTTCAAATAGGACAACATGAGTTTATTGGGGTGTTGGGTACTGGTTGGGTGATGCCAGCTGAGACACACTGTGCCAATGTGAGGTGAGATCAGATTGCAACAGAGATATGGGAACAGTATCAGGACTATCTTGAACAACATCATGTAGTGGAGTAGCAGTGTGAATAGTATAGAAGCTGAGAACATGCACAGATAAAAAACTGGAATACATTGACAATCACACTGGACAGCTACAAGAATTATACATCACTGGCAAAATGCTTCTCATACAACCGCTGCAAATTGCTACTATGACTGAGTCCTACATAAGCCACAGCACTGTCCTGTTTTGCAAATTGAGTTATAAGCTAAAAGGCCACTTTGATTGACAACCCTCCTGCTTCTGCTGCAGGATTAGTTTTGGAGAGCTCATAGGCAGCCACTTGCTCAGCTGCTGTAGTAACAACTGAACCTGCAGGTTTGACCATCGCATCATAGACTTTGTTGAGTGCTCCTAAAATCAAGTTGACTTGCATATTATCATTCTTCATTTTGCTATTGTCCTTTTTTTTTTTTGTTGCTTGAGCCAGTTGATCAGCCCAAAATGCCAAGGGAAGCAAATTTCCACTTAGGGGATAGGCTGATGTCATTCAATGTGAAGTTCAACAAGATATTGGGACAAGGTGAAGGCGATGAAGTAAATTGGTTTAAAGACAATGATGGCCCATCATCATGTACTGGCAGCAGCTGCAAGCCCTGATGGGCAAAATCTCCTTTGGCCTTCAATGGCTCAAAGAATGACATGGCCTTGTAATGGGGCCAGCCACAATTTTTAAACTTGGTGATGTTTATTCTTGGATATGTCTAATAATGATTAGATGTCATTGACAGGCTATATAAGTTTAAATACCTTGACCAAATCATCCCACTGCTGTGTTGTTGCTTCTGTCAAACACATTCCTGCCTTATTGTCATAATGAAGGCCCAACAAACTTTTCAGAAAAGTGACGGCATTGTAATTGTTGAACAACTAGTCATATGAGTTAGGATACAGGGTAGAACACATACAAAAAAAAATTAACAACCACTCTTCATCTTAGTTCTGCATGAATTGGAGCCCTTAGAATCATCGCCATAAACATCCTTGAGGGATTTGGCTGCATCTGTGTAGACTGTACTATGGCTGGATTTCCTATCCTCATCCCCTTCATTTGGCTTTGGCCTCTGCTCCAAAAAGAATTGTATAAGCAACGCTTCCTCCATAATGCTCCATTTAGCCTATCATTTTAGACCAGCTGGCAGTGAAAGCTGTTCCCCTTCAGATCCTGGGGAGCTATGGGATGACCATGTTTGCATGATATGATGATACAATGGGTGGTGATAGAGGAAGTCCTGAAAATCCCTGAATTCTCCAACCTCATTAATGCTTCATTTATTTTCTGAGCCTGCAGTCAGCCAACTTGCATATAAATCACATCACGTGCATTGTGACTATCTGGCAAACCTGAAAAAAAAACATAAAGACCAGTGTCACAGAGGTAACATGTGGAAATTTCCAAAATGTTATTTAGCTGAGATTTGGGCTACAATAACTCTGGATTTTGCAAAGGATGGGTTGCTAAAGGGACCCTCAGTATCACTCAATATCCCTTGGTATCACTCAGTATCCCTCTGTCACCACCAAGGGTTTGACAGTAATGATAGACTATACAGTAGCTAAGACTTGGTAGTGTCTTAGAAGACTAGTATGTTGAAGTGCAGTGGTTCAAATGTGGGACACAGAGATGACTCTGTAGAAGATGAGGCATCTTGCTCACTCTTAAAAGTGTATTTATACACTCTACAGTCTATGCATATACTGTACATAAGTCCTTAAGGGGTGACTAGAGGTGTCCACAATAATGTATCTACAGTGTAGCCAAATGCAGAAACAGTCTTATGACTTTATGCATACCCTAAACCCTGAGAAGGTGTACATGCAAGTAAAAAACAAGGGTAATGAGTGTGTGTGATTGTAACTACAAGATCGTAAAGGAATGTATCTCTAAGTGTCAATCTGAAGCAGTCCGATCATATAATAATCAGTCATAAGACATAATAGTGTTCTTAGATTGGCCATAGGGGCATAAGCACATTGTTCCAGGGTATTATAATAAGTCCGATATTCATGGAGTCCATGTGCTAGCATATTCACTCTAAAGGCCCATTCCAGCAATGAGAATTTGGTCAATCAGGTAAATCAGGTGAAACTTTTGGAGTTTTCTGAGTGACTAATGTGACAGGGGTGTTCAGTGTGACATAACATAATCTGAGTTTTTTTATTTCAGCATTTCCCTATGGTTGTAATGTACATGATGCATGATGTGTGATGCATGTGACTGCCTGGTCTGTGCTCATGCTTGGGCACTCGGGTCTTGCTCGGGTCTCAGGAATTCTCAGATCTCAGGAATGTGAAGCTCATCCTTCTGCTCTGTCACCATGCAGACTTGCTCGTCAGGAAGCCCCCCTAGCTCTGATGGAATTAGGGAAACCAAGACTCAAGTTCATTGGACGATTGTTAAAGAACAATCATTTCTCCAATTTCTCTTTAATCATAAGGCCAATATTAATCTGAGGAGTGCCACCTTCCGAGCTGCAGCCAAGAAGATCTGGCCTCTACTTGAGACAGGCACTGTAAAAGGCCTGGATGTGTGCAAGTCAAGTGGTGCGCAGTACATATTTCTTTTATATGTATCTTATCATCCTGACTTGTATGACCAGTTGAAGAAGAAGCACACACTTATTAACAAGCTGAGGTCAAAGTCAGGGTTTACATGGAGCAATGAGCATGGAATGCAGGTAGAGGATGACAATGACCCCGCATGGGAGGATCTGGTCACAGTATGTGATCATACGTCTCGTCTGTTAACATCTAATTGGTATTAGAGTAAAAAAGAGTACAATCCGTTTAAAAGGAGTGGGTGGGTGCATTGTTCAATAATGGACATGATAATATCAGAGTTGTCATCTAAAGGCACATTTGCCCATTGGGGCTCACAGCTGCCACCATCTGACTCTGCATAGCCATCAGTGTCTGTGCCCACAGAGCTGGCAATCCCTATGCCAATGCCATCATCTTCAACAACTCCATTTGATTCTACTCCCTATCTTCCAAATGCAAAGACTCTCCTTTGGCTGTTCCTTCTGCTTCTGCAGGGAAAAAATGATCTAAACCTGATGAAGGGCCTCTGGCCATAAATAACCTTGCAATTTCCTTTGCAGATATCTCTCACAAGATAGATGTCCCCCTCCTCCTCCTTCATTTAGGACACTGGCAATCCAACTATTAAATATGCTCAGAGATAAATTCTCGAATGCTGGCTCTCCATGGCTGTCTGTGGAGGAGGCTTTGATGCTTATGGATGCCTTTTTTAATCTTGAAAGGGAAGCAGAATTTTTTGTGGTCATTGAAGACTCATTGATAAAAGGTTGGGTTGTATGCAGACTGGCAGGCATGGGTGCAGGCTCAGGTGCGGGCTCAGTTGCAGGCTCAGTTATGGGCTTGGGTGCAGGCTTGGGTGCCGGTGCCGGTGCTGGTGCAGGTCTGTAATATGTGTAACTTGTACATTGTACCCTGTATCCTTTTTGGTGTTCCTATTTATTCCAGGCTCTGTCTCAGTTGGCTGACCTGTGAGAGAGTTCTATATTAAGGATAACCCCAAGTGAGACTGGGCAACACAGCTGTCCTGACATCTGAATGTGGAGGTGGACAATGAGGCAAGCCAGTTGCTGAGCCTGATGTTTGCAATTTTTCTCACGATGGAACATTATCATATCTTATCTACTGCCAGCTGACTTTCTACTTGCCAAGTAGAATGCACTTTTCCTTTGGCAGGTGGGTGCTGGCCCGGTCACCCCCATCACCATACAAACAGGAGGGTGGAGTCTGGAGGAAAGTGTTTCTGGGCCACAACAGGGCCAAGCATGGCAGCGCAGACCCTGCGCAAGCATGCCCAAATATTCTTGGTTTTTGGGTAAATGCTGAGGTGATACAATAGTATTACAGTACACACAGATAACAATAAAGTACTACCATCATTCTGCACGACTCACAAGGTAATGCTGGTATTGCTTCCACATGTCTGCTGCAATCTTATCTCACTTTGCATTGGCTTGGGCCTGCTCATTCAGTGTTACCAGACCCATTCCCAGTTCACCAACAGATTCAGGTTGGGCACCCAGTAGCAAGTCAAGCAGTTCATCATTGCCATCACCTTTATACATGTGGATCTCCTGCAGGTTATTTTTCCAGATGAAGTTGTGAAGTGCAGCGAGTGCAGATGGAATGAGTGCCTGCACATTCATGTCATACTCTGGTGCAGTCTGAAGAATCTGAAAGCACTGCTTTAGGATTCCAAAGATCTGCTCTATGACATTACGAGCTGATGCGTGATGCAAATTGAACAACTCTTGAGGGTTTTGAGGACTTGAAAGAACATTAGTGAGTGAGGACTCTTGAGAAAGTGAATCACTTATGCCCTCCTTGCCCCACCCCATTCAGACAAATGGTACCACACATTTTGATAAGGTACAAGCAATGCATCTGATGATGCAAAGCCAGCATCTGCAAGGTAATACCTCCCATTTGGGATGTAAAAATTGACTCAACAAGCATCACTGAAGACCATGGAGTCATATGCCGATCCCTCCCAACTAGATAAAAAGTAAGTAAAGCAGAGATCAAAGGAACATGTGGCAAGACAGTTTTATGTGAGTCTACCCTTGCAGTTCCTATTTGCATCACGATCTACAGCAGATAGGGTGCAGTAGATATGGGTGCCATCAATAGCATCCAAAGCACGATTAAAAAATGGATAATACTTGGGCAAGCATTGAATTTCAGAAGGAGTTGGCGAATCGGCAGCAGGAAGCCAGACCTGCGCCATGTAAAAGGGAGGTGTTGCAAGTGCTTGTAAAATGCATTTAAAATACCTGGATACCTATTAGAGATGATTGGAGGATAATGCTAATACTCACTTGGTAATCATTTCATTTGAGCATTGAAACTGCTCAGCGACATGAGTGCAAGTCAAGCCTATGACCACGGTATAAAGGAAAATTGCAAGCTGCTCTTCAATTGAAACATTGTGCGTTAACCAGAGTTTGAGGAGATAGGCAACTTTGCAGAAGACCAAAAATGTACCCTGATACATGCCAAGCTCATTCTGAATGCACTCTGGATGCCCATTAAGTAGCTCCTGGACCCAGCCTTCTTCAGAGAGAATGGATGTATGGTATGGGATACATAGATAAAGCAGAGTGGTGTAATCCATCGTAATTTGGTATGCAGCAGAGACCATGGTCTGGAGCATGGCACGAAAAGCTGGTGAATGTGATGATAGCACCCTGTTCCTATCAGGGTCATATAGGTGCTGATATGGATCTTCTGGGTTATCCTGTTGGTTCTGTTGATCAGTCCAATCCATGGCACTAGGGGTGGAGGTGGATGTGGGAGCACAGGGATGGAGGCAGACATGAAACTTTGTGAAAGGATGTGAGGCTGAAAAAAAAATTTCACCATACCACAGTTATACTTGGCTCATACATCATGCATCATGCATCATGCATGACTATCAGGCAAATGCTGAAATAAAAAAACTCAGATTATGTTATGTCACACTGAACACCCCTGTCACATTAGTTACTCGGAAAATTCTGAAAGTTTCACCCAATTTACCCAATTGACCAAATTCTTGTTGCTGGAATGGGCCTAAGTCTGTAATTGTCCTGGAGCAGTAAGTGACCCTTGAAATGTCTGGGCTGGTTCTACTAAACCCCTAAGCGTGAGACTGTTCAGTCTGGGACTTGCTGCACAGATGTCTATCTCAACATAGTAAAGACAACTGGGTTACTGCTTGCTGCAGCAGAATGTAGTAGCCACCCCTTAGTACAGAAGAGAAGGATGAAGAGCAAGTCACTAGATTGACAAGAGACTCAACTTGCTGGTACAAGGTAGCTATGAATCCTTATTTATAGAGGATAGGGTCCTAGGACCCAGAAAGGTAACAGTACTCAGTATAGTAGGCAGGTAACACCACAAAACTGCGAACAAGGGGAGCAACAAGAAGGGAACAATGGCTGATGCCCAAAAGGGCAGTTGACTAGCATGTGATATCCTAAAACAAAGGAAGCCACAAGGGATAAGAGGATGATGGTTCAGCCAAAATAAAAGTACAGTGCCTCAGGTGCACACAGTCATAAACAATCTAAACACAGACTCCTGGCTGGTTTCAGACTTACAGGAGCACAAGCAGTTGAATGCTTACCCCAGGCCAGTTACATTACCCATCTATTAGAATGGACGTCTTTGCTCCATTTTGCTTTGTCATCATTGCACTAACTGAGGTTGACTTGCCTCCACTTCCAGGTGCTTGACACACCTGGGGAGTCAAGCTGTGACCAGGTGGTCTTTGCATGCATCTTTGGCTGCCTGATTGGCTGCAATGCTTGCTTTGATGAGCTGGAACTCCCTGTGGAGTTCATTGCCTTCCTTGTCCAGCTTGGAATAGTGCAGAACCTTTGTGCAGAGGTCCCAGGCTCCATCCTTGACCACAGCTTCCTACAAAGGGAAAAAATCCAGCTGGTTGCCCTACAGCTGACCTCGGAGCCAGGCTGGGAGAGGCTCCAGTGGCTTATCTCTGGGGGCCCCTAGGGCATATAGCTCAATAACCTGTGCATCTTGCTCTCCCTGTCATGCCCAGGTCAGCATGTCAATTGTTTAAGTCAGATTCAACTAAGTTGACAAGTCCTGTGACATGACATGTGTGCACTAACAAGGTTCTGGGCAAAGGTTGCCTCTGACTGAGAATAGAGAGCTAGCACTTTGCAAGTGGCTATAGACACAAGGACTGTTTTACAGGCAACAGTAAGCCTTCCTGAAAACCTTGTAATAACCTGGTATTGCACAGGAGAACAAGCTTAGAACTTGTCTAGGCTACTACAGGGGTTTATATAGATAAAGTAGTTATTGTTGTACACAACAGAGGAACAATAAGAACATGGCTATATCTAGCAAACAATGGGGGTTTCTGCTATATAGGGGGAACAATAGGAAAGCAACTAGAAATGGGGAACTATAGGACACATCATTGTCTATTGTACAAAAGGGGAAAACAAAAGGAAATAGTTCGAAAGTGGATTGTGACATCATCCCCTTGTTAATGTCCTAGAACATCATTACTTTGGAAAGACAGGCTGTATTGTAATTCTTGTCATTGAAGGGGGCTTGGCAAGGTTTGTCTGCAATGCAAAAACTGTGGGGGATAGGGCTGTCCCAGGGGAGGTGTCTGATCTCAGTACAGGGTGCAGTAAAAAATCTTGTTGCAGTACTCTGTGAGATGTCCTTGCTCTCCATACCATTCACACTCTAGTTCTCCACATATGGCAGGTTCAACGTACCAGGGCTTGTCAATCTGTTCTAAGCCTTCTTTGACTACTTGTCACGCAAGACTGAGCGTGGCGATTCTGTCTACTGATGATCTGAGCGCGTCGCTCCTTCTGGTGTGGTTCTAACAGGTCTGGTGGTCTACAAGAGTTCTCAGGGTTTAGGTAGTCGTCTAGCTCAATAGCCAGAATCAAAGTTAGTGTCAGAGTTTATTCTAGAACTGCGCGGTAAGGGATCTTTGGAGTTGTTTATATAGATAGTTCTTGGAACTGCTAGTTCCAAGAGTGCTTTGAGCTACTTAGAGACCAGAGTGTACATTCTATAGAGCACTCAGAGGTCCATTACTGAGTGGCCTTCAAGTCTTAGTAAAGAGCAAAGAAAAGCAAAGCTTTTCTGAGTGATGTTTCAGGTAATTTCAAATAGGTGTCCTAATCAGGGACTCGGTTTACTAAATTAGGAAAGTTAATTAAAGCGCGGCGCTTTAATGGAGTAGCTGTCCTCGAGACATGTTTCAAGGCACAACTGTGAGAGCGAGGGTACAAGGGAAGCTAGTCTTGGGAGAGGGGAGGTTCACAAAGGTCTGAGATTCACAAGAGACCAAGCTTAAGGCTTTGGTCATGTTCTAAAAGGCTATTTATATGTACAGGATTTTGGCTAGTGTCGACGCATCTTTGCTGCTTCTAAGGCCACGAAAGTCGTCGGCATATTAGTGTAAGTAATCTAGTAACGATCCAAACTGACACATAAGTGATCTGAGGTGGCAGTAGTGTAATAGAGGGATTGTAAAGTAGGTGGAGGGAAGGGGTGACGACTACTGCCGGAGTGTGAGAAAAATAGATGTAAATGGAAAGTATATTAGTAAGCGTGAACGTCCCAAGCATCCACCATGACACCACCCCCTGTTCAGAGTCTTTGCTGGTTGATGACTCTCTGGGGGCACTGGCGGTGAAAGTGAGTGGAGCTCCTGCACTTAGAGCACCTTTTAGTTTTCATAGTACGTCCCCGGATGTACTCCTCATCTTCTTTTACCTTCCACCTGATGTCTTTTCCGTCCGCATCCTTCTCCCACCTGATGTTTTTGCAGCGCTGCTGCTCTGTCTGGGGGAAGATCTGTCCAAGCGCTACCTTTTCCCTATCCCCCCCAGGGGATGTGGGCTTTCATGGCAGGGGTTATCCTTTTGAAGGCATCGGCTTCTTGTAGCATTCCCATCCACTCCATCATTTTGATCTTCTGGAACCCATGTCGCAACTGTAACTTGGTCATTTCTTGCTCTGTGTAGAAGGCATCTTGTTCCCACAGGCGATAGGCATGTAGGGCTGCAAGAAGGGGCTCATCTCCTTCATCCACTATGGCATAGGTGACCGATTCAGTGAAGGCTTCCCTGCCTGAGAAGAGCCTTTGTTGTTTGGGAGTGAAGTATGCGTGCGTGTGCGGTACTGGTGCTGGACGGAGGGTGTGGTGTGGACTTTGCATCCCTTGCCAAGGGTGGTACTGACAAGGGGGTATTTGGGGTTAGCGAGGTGGTATTTATAGTAGGGGGCTTGGGAGTAAGTTCCATTGGTGTGGGGGATGGTGAAGGGCTCATCAATGGTGGTGTACCACCCGGAACTGGGGTGGCAGTCCGTACCCTTGCTATCCTCCTGCTGCTCCTCATTCTCTCACTGGTTTTCACTGTGTCTCCAGTGCTGCTCTTCTTCTTCTTCATTCTGGTCATGAGTGCAGACTCTTTTGTAGTGGAGGGCTCTGAGGGCATTTTTGACGTTGTCAGTGCCGGTGTTTTCCATGTGTACATTGGTGGTCTGGTCTGTACCTCCTTGGTCGCTGTTGTTGGCTGTGGCTGAGGTGCTGCTTGGCTCCAATTTATCGATGGCTACGACGATGGCGGAGAGCTCCTGTTTGATCCAGGCATCATTGGTGGTGGAGGCAAGAGAACTGTAGGATATGGAGGAGGCTGGGCACGATGTAAGAGGGGGGGGAGAGCCTGAGCTGGAACGTAGCGAGGTGGCATCACTATAGGTACTATTCTGAGTACCAATGACAGCATCTGAGAGGGCTGAGAGGGGGGCGATCTGTTCATAGGAAGTGAGGAAGGAGGACATGGATTTTTGTGGAGATTCCGAAAGGTAGGAATGTTTGGAATAGGAGGAGGGAGCATTGGATACTTTGGTTGGGTCGTTGAGGGTGTATTTATATTATTCTCTTTGATTGAAACCAGTCAGGAGATCTGGCGTGTTCAGGTCTTTGGCGTCCACCCAGGAGTTGTCTAATTTTGGGTAGCCCTTCCAGCTAACTAGGTATTGGCGCTGTCTTTTGTGCCCATGTCTTCTTTCAGCTAGGATCTCTTCTATTTCATATTCCTCTTCTTCATCAATTGTTTTGGGAGGTGGGCGCTTGAAGGGGATGCCATATTCCTATGTTTCCTTATATGGTGATAGAAGATCTACATGAAACACTGGGTGTATCTTTATGTTTGAGGGTAAGTGAAGTTGATAGGTGACCAGAGATGTCTTTTGGGCTATGGGAAATGGTCCTAGGCATTTTGGTGCCATCTTTTTCGATGGTGCCATTGTCTTGATGTCCCTGGAGTCCAGCCAGACTTGTTGCCCTGTTTCGAAGCTTCTTATGGGTTTCGAAGTTTTTGTTTTTTGTTGTAAGACCTCATGGGCCTTTTCCCTTGCTTGTGTCAGGTCCTTTAGTTGAATATCCAATTCTGGTACCTCCTCTGTTCCTTCTGTCCAGTTTGCTTGAGGGTTGCATCCCATAATGAGGTAATGGGGCATATGTTTCATTCCCTCATGTTTCCATGAGTTGTGGGCAAATTCTGCAACTGGGAGGTAGGTTGCCCAATCATTTTGTTGTCCATTTGTGAACTGTCTCAGGTATTTTTTGATCCATTGATTCATCCATTCACTTTGCCCATCTGTGCGAGGGTGAAACACAAGTACTTAGGTTTTGCTTTATCCCCATGGTTTTGCAGAGTGTTTTGACAAATTTCCCTGTGAATCGAGGGTCTCTGTCAGAGATGATTCATTTTGGTATTCCATACCAGGGGAATAGATGCTGTAGGTATAGTTCTGCGACTGCTTCTCCGGTGATTTCCTTTTTACATGGGAGGAATTTCGTCGCTTTGAGCATCCTTGGTCTATAATGGTTAATATAGTGTCATGTCCTTTGGACTTTGGGAGGTCTGTGATGAAATCCATGGATATGTATTGGAAGGGGCCTTCTTCTGTTGGGGTGTCAAAGTGTTGTAATGGCGCTTTAGGGGTGCAGAGTGTCTTGCTTTCTTGACATTTGGCGCATCCTTTGACGTAGTTTTCTACAAAGTCTCTTAGTTTTGGACCATGGTATCGTCTTTTTACTAAGTTTAGTGTGTTGGCGATTTCTGGGTGTCCTCCTGTAGGTGCATCATGTATTTCTTGTAGGATTTGTTGTCGTTTTTGGTTGTTTTTGGGAGGTAGATAGTGTGTGCAAAAATGCTGTCTGGGAGTATTGTGGAAGGTCTATTATTTACCCCCCTTTCAAGGTCTTTTCTTTGTGACAGAAGGTCTGCTATCATGTTTTGTTTTCCTGGGAAGTGGTGGATGATGAAATTATAATCTGCTAGATGGTTCATCCATCTGGCCTGGTGTAGGGTAATTTTCCATGCCGCTCTGAAGTATTTTAAGTTGTCGTGGTCTGAGTGGATTTTGATTTGGTGTTTAGCCCCTAGTAGGAAAGGTTTAAAGAACTTTGTTGCTTCTACAATCACGAGTAGTTCTCTATCGTAGATGTCGTAGTTTCTTTCTGTGGGGTTGAGTCACTTAGAAAAGAATGCTACTGGGTGTTGTCCATCTTCAAATTCCTGGGTGAGGGCTGCCCCAAGGGCATAGTCTGAGGCATCCATGTCTAATGTAAATTGTTTAGTTTGATCCGCATTTCTAAGAATGGGGTATGAGATAAATTGTTGCTTTAGATATAAGAACACTTCTTCTTGCATAGGTGTCCATTCCCATTTCTTACTTTTCTTCATAAGGTCATGTAGTGGCCATGTGATGAGGGAATAGTGATCAATAAAATCCTTATAGAAGTTTCCAAAGCCTAGGAAGGCTCTTAGTTCTTTTACTGTGGTTGGGGTAGGCCAGTGTGCGATTCCTTGTAGTTTGGCTGGGTCCATTTTGATGTGTCCACCTCTTACCACCATTCCTAAGTATTCCACTTCTTGTTTGTGGAATTCGCATTTTTCGGGTTTGAGATATAGGTCATTTATTTGGAGAGTTTGTAAGGCCTTTTCTACTTCAGTATAGTGGTCCTCCCAAGTTCCATCAGTAGCTATTAGAATGTCGTCCATATAGATAAATACGTTCCCTTTTGCTATTTGTTCTCTGAAGATATGGTCTATCATAGTTTGGAAGGTGGCTGGGGCGTTCCTCATTCCAAAATACTTTACTCACGGTTGGAAAAATCCTTTGTTTGTTTTGAATGCGGCCTTGTGGTGGTCTTCTGGTTTTATGAGGATGTTGTTGAATCCCCATCGTGCGTCGAACTTAGTAAAATGATTCTTTCCTGCCAGCTTTGGTATGAGGTCCCTTATTAAAGGTAGTGGGTAGTTGTTTGGGACCATCCATTCATTGAGTTGTCTGTAGTCTTGTACTGGTTGGAGCTTCCCATCCTTTTTCTTTACGAAAAAGAAGGGGGAGGCATAGGGGGATTTTGATGGTTCAATATACTTCTTCTCCTGGTGGTCTTTGAGGAACTCTTCCAATGCCTCCTGTTCTTTAGGAGAGAGCGGGTATATCTTACAATCAAATGATGTTGTTGCGTCTGGTTTTAAGTCAATGGCATGGTCCCATGGTTGTGTCTGGGGGAGTCGCTTAGATGCTTCTTCGCTAGAGACTTTTCTGAATCGGTGGTATCTTTTGGGTACTATCCTGTCCCATTGTTGAGGTTCTCGCTTCCCTGTTTCTTGTATAGCTAGTTGTGTAGATGTAGTAGTTTTTTGAATTTTCTTTAGGGGTTTCCATTTGTGGGCATCTTTGGTGGAGGCGAATATTTTCCCCATGAGGGTTCCTTTCTTCCAGCTTATTTCTGGTTCCATAGTGTGAAGGAATGGGTACCCTAGGATGAGGTTGTCTCTCCCTAGGTTGGTGACAAAGAAAGGGAATGTTTTCTTTCTTCCCTGATGTTGTACAGTAGCTCTAGTTCTACTTGGTGGGTGATTTTTTCAGCTTGATTGAGAGTTCCATCGACATTTCTGGCAGTCTTTGGTCGTTGTAGGGGGGTGGTAGGTATGTTTAGTCGTTTAACTAGTTTGTGGTGGATGAAATTCTCTGTTGCTCCACTGTCCACTAGTGCTTGAGTATTGGCCCTTCTGTTCCTTAATCGTAGTATTATTTGAGTGTGTACTGATTGAATCTTGGGTACAAATATGTTGTTAGGGAACAGTGCCCGAATGACAGCTGTATCATTCAGGCTACCGAAAAATCCACCCCTCTTCCTTGCATCACATTCATCCATTGAACCTTTTGTTCATCAGAGAAATTGACCATTCTGTTGGCCAGTTCATCTATTTTATTGATGGGTTCCTCCTCCTCTTCTTCTTCTTCTTCGTCTGATCCTTCTGGTTGCTGGAACAATTTGATGTAGGATGGCTTCTGCACTGGTCAGGGATTGCTTTTCTTTTGGGGGCAGTTGCGTGCCATATGCCCCTGTTTGCTACATTCAAAGCATCTCCCTTCTAAGTGATGTTTCTGTTTTTCCTTGTTGGTTTCTGCCCTTTGTAGGGCATCGACTTCCATAGGTGTTCCATTGGTGTATGGTTGTCTCTGTGGTCTGAATGTTGGTTGAGGGTTTGGTCTTTGGGTAGGGGGATATATCTTTGATCCTTTAATCCCCCAATTGGGACGAGGGAACTGTCTTTCCCCAAAGATGAGGTTCTTGTGTTCTTGGCTCTTAGCTTCATTCTGTACTGCTGTGGTGTATTGTCACGCTAGACTGGGTGTGGTGGGTCTGTCTTCTGATGATCTGAGCACGTTGCTCTCTGAGGTGGGGTTCTAGATAGTCTGGTGGTCTGTGTTGGTTCTCTGGGTTCAGGTAATCGTCAAGCTCTATAGCCACGATTGAAGTTGGTTGGTTGGTTGGTTGTGCACTAAGGACTCGGCCGTTACTTTGACGGTTGCCTCCACTTAGTGGTAAATGCTGCTGGGTTCTAGAACGGTGTCGATAGCTAGGTCTTGAGCAAACAGTCACGGGCGTGACTCACGTGAATGCTGTTTGTAGGTAGAGGTTGCCCCTCCTCTTGACAGGGTACTATATGCTGATAGAAGTCGATGTACGAGCTTTGACAAACACTGCTCTTGTGTTATGGCGTGGGGTGAAGTGTGGACGATCACCTAGTGATCTAATTAATACCACGTGTTGCTATCTGTCACAACTTCTCTATAACATCAATAGTCTCAGTTAAGAGAACACTAAGGACGAGGTCGATAGGGGGCTTCAGGCCCTATAGGATCTCCTCTGGGGATAGGGGCGCAGAATCGACGCAGGTGATTCTGAGCGGAGTTGATGTCTGAGTGACAATAAGTTCCTAATAAGGAACTGGTCTTTCTGGATATAGCAGGTAAGAGTTGCGTCGGCTCTAAGTCACTTTAGAAGACTCTTCTGGTACTTTAGAAGAGCTCAAGTGGAAGGGGATTGTTCTTAAGCTTCTAGTTCACACTTTAGAGGATGTGAAAGGTCTTGTATTGTACAAGAGACCAAGCTTAAGGCTTTAGTCTCGCTCTAAGGGGGTCTTATATACTAGAGTACTACTGTGGCTGTACATATGCCGCTCTGTGACGCGTCCTCGCGGCAAGGTGCCATGCTGAAACGCTTGGTGCTAGGTATGTAGTAAGCCTCTATGAGTAAGTACTATGAAATGAGTCAGCAGAAATGAGTCATGAGTCAGCAGAATTTATGAAACACGTATTAGTAGTTGTAGATTAGTAAGGAGCCGAAGGGATACGAGTCTGAGGCGAGGCAGTCCAAGTGTAATAGAGATATAGTAATGTAGGGAGGGGGTGAGGTGGAGGTGGCTTGGTGCCGGAGCGTGGGAAAGTAGGTTACCATAAAAGGAAGGAGAACATGACATAAGCAGAACCAGTCCGGAGAAAATAATAGTACAGGTACCAGTCCATAACATTACGCCCTGTTTAGAGTCTTCTTTTGGTGACTTTGTAGGGGCAGTTGCGGTGGAGGTGGCCGTACTTGCGGCATTTGTGGCAGCGCTTGCTGCTAGCTCTTTCGTTGGCTGGGCAGTAGCCTGCCCAAGCGCGGATGTACTCGTCGTCGTCGCTGTCAATGTTGAGGGGGTCGATGTGTTGAAGATAGTTAGGGGTGCTAAACCCCTAGAGGACATCTTCAATGTTGCTTTGTACCTTGGCACTCCAAGGTAGAGGTTGGGCTTTGACCCCGGGGGCGATCCTGTTATGAGCATCCGCGAATTGGAGGGCTCCTATCCATTCCAACTTCTTCATCTTGACGAAGCATAGCTTCGTCCTCAGCTTCTGCATTTCCTGTTCTAGGAAGCTGGCGTCTTGCTCCCATTTTCTGTAGGCCGTGATGGCCGCTGTTAGTGAGTCGTCCCCCTCGTCTTTCAAGGCGTCATTGATGCTTTGAACAATCTCCTCTCTCCCAGAGAAGAGTCTGACATGGTGCTCGTTGTACTGTGATTTGGAATGTGTAGAAGGGATGGGCAAGAGGAGGTCTGTGTAAACCTCTTGTCCCCTTCCCTGTATTGTGCTGACGAGTGGATATCGCTCGTTGTCGAGGTGGTACTTGAAGTACCTGGCGTGGTCAGCAGTACCGTTGAGACGGGGGATGATGAAGGGCTCATAGGTGCAGGTGCGCCAGCCGGCACCTGGGTGGTCATCACTGGCTTCGTTCGTCTCTTCGTTCTCCTCTTGGTTGATCCTCCTCCTGAGGATGTCTTCATCTTCCTCTTGTTCTTCTTGGAAGGCGCACGGCCTTCGGATCGACAGTGCCTCCAGGGCGGCGTGTACACTGTTTGCTGCATGAATGTTGGTGGTGGTGGAGGTGACTGTGGCCACAGGGCATAGCTGTTCTCCTGCAAGGTTAGCCAGGGCCTCCAATTGGTTATCAGCGGGGGAGAGGATGGGAGAAGCAGGAGGTGTGGGAGTGAGGGAGCGAACGGAGTAATGTGGGGAAGGTGGCATGGGCGGCGGGGATCCTGCATCCTCGTCGCTACCAACCGCAGTAGATTCGTCATCGGCGAAGTCGATGAGGGGGGCGAAGCGGTTGGCAGGAGGTTGGATGGACCCAAATACAAAGGTGGGTCCTCTGGTGGTGGCCGCATTGAAGGGGACGGCGACTGAGGTGCAGGTGGTGGCCATTGCTGAGGGTGTTGGTGGTGATGAGGGTGATGAGGTTGCAGTTTGAACGAGGTGGTCGCCGGCTTGGACAAGGTTCTCGAGACGTAGAAGGGTAGCAGCAAGAGCACTTTGCTAATATCGAGGATTGTTGGGTTGTTGATAAAACTGGGTTAGGGAGAATGTTGGGTTAGGTGAAAGGATGTCTTCGAGGAGTTGGTCTGGTGTGGGAGTGGAGGCTATGGTTGCTAACTTGCTGTGAGGGATCACTGCTTGTTACTTTTCTTCAGGTAGAAACGGTGGGTCTTATATACATTTCTACCCCCTGTTTATGCCTGTGGTTTCCCATAGGATTCTTGAAGGAGCTCCGGAGCATGTAGGTCATCTTTGCTGACCCATGAGTTGTCCGAAGTGGGGTATCCTTTCCACCTGACTAGGTATTGACGCTGACGTTTGCGCCCATGTAGCCTTTCTTGGATAATTTCTTCAACTTCATACTCCTCTCCGCCTTCTATTGTTTCAGGTGCTGGGCGTTTGAAGGGTATGCCGTACTCCTTGGTTTCTGTATATGGTGATAGTAGGTTCACATGAAACACATTGTGGATGTGCATGTGGTTCGGAAGGTCTAGGCGGTAAGCCACTGGTGATACCTTCTGACTGATGGTGAAAGGGCCTAGGCATCTTGGCACCATCTTTCTTGATGGGGCCTTGGTTTTGACGTCGCATGCATCAAGCCACACTTGTTGGCCTACTTCAAATGTTCTAATTGGTTTCGTGATTTGGGTCTTCCTTTGCAGCGATTGGTGGGGTATTGTTCTTGCTTTGTCCAGTTCTTCTAGACGGGTGGCGGTGGCAGGAACAGTTTCATCCCCTTCTGTCCAAATTGCTGATGGATTGAGTCCCATGATTAGTTGGTGTGGCATAAACCCGGATGTTTCATGTTTCCATAAGTTATGCGCAAATTCTGCCACTGGGAGGTAGGTTGACCAATCGTCTTGGCATCCATTGGTGAATTGTCTTAAGTACTGCTTGATCCATTGGTTCATGCATTCGCTTTGTCCATCTGTCTGTGGGTGGAAAGCGGTACTCAAGTTCTGTTTCGTTCCAAGGGCTTTACACAAGGTACGTGTGAAATTGCTGGTGAATCGAGGGTCTCTGTCTGATATTATTCGCTTAGGGGTGCTGAACCATGGGAAGAGGTGGTGGAGGTATAGCGTAGCTATGCCTTCTCCATCGATGGTTTTCTTGCAAGGCAGGAATTTGGCGGCCTTGGAGCATCCCTCGTCGACTATGGTAAGGATTGTGTTGTATCCTCTTGACTTTGGTAGGTCTGTGATGAGGTCCATTGATATATATTTGAAGGGTCCTTCTTCCACAGGCATATCAAAGTGGTGTAAAGGTGCGCGTTTGATCTTTATTGGTTTACTTTCTTGACATTTTGCGCATCCTTTGACATAGTTCTCGACAAATGGCTTTAGTCTTGGACCATGGTATCGTCTTATGATGAGGTTCAAGGTGTTTGAGATGCCAGGGTGTCCTCCGATTGGTGAGTCGTGGATGTTTTGGAGGACTTCTCGTCGCTTATTGCCGTCGTCTGGCAGATAAATCGTTCGAGAAAATAGGGTGTCAGGTAAAATGGTGACTTGGTCATTGTTTCTTACCCCCTCCTCTAGGTCTTCTCTCCTAGATAGGAGGTCTGCAATCGTGTTTTGTTTTCCCGGGATGTGGTGGAGTACGAAGTCGTAATCCGCAAGGTGAGCTACCCATCTGGCTTGTCTTGGGGTAATTTTCCTTGCTGACCTGAAGTATTTCAGGTTATTGTGGTCGGAGCGTATCTGGGTAGGGTGTTTGGCTCCCATGAGGTAGTGACGGAAGGCCTTGGTTGCAGCTACTATCGCTAGTAGTTCCCTGTCATAGATATTGTAGTTTCATTCTGGTGGCGAGAGTGACTTTGAGAAATATGCCACTGGGTGTCTTCCATCAGAGAAATCTTGTGCGAGGGTTGCTCTGAGCGCAAAGGCAGATGCATCCATATCTAGGATGAAGGGTCTGGTTTGATCTGCCATTCTGAGGATAGGGTAGGAGGTGAACACAAATTTGAGCATTTTGAAGGCGTCATCTTGTCTTGGTGTCCATTCCCGTTGCTTGTTCTTCTTAGTTAGTTCATGTAGTGGCCTTGCTATCGTTGAATAGTGTGGAATAAAGTCTTTGTAAAAGTTTCCAAAGCCTAAGAAGGCTCTGATTTGTTTGACCGTCCTTGGAGTTGGCCAATCGGTAATTGCTTTCACTTTGACTGGATCCATCTTGATGCGTCCTTGGCCTACAATCATTCCTAGGTATTCCACTTCATTTTTGTGGAATTCACACTTCTCAGGCTTGAGATATAGGTCATGTTTTAGGAGGATTGTTAAGACGCGATTGACTTCTTTCTTGTGTTCTTCCCATGTTCCACTTGTAGTGATTAGGATGTCGTCCATATAAATGAATACAGTTCCTTTGGCCAGTAGTTCACAGAAAATATTGTCCATCATACCTTGGAAGGTGGCTGGGGCATTACGCATCCCAAAGTACATTACTTTGGGTTCGTAGAGTCCTCTATTTGCCTTGAAGGCAGCCTTGTGGCGGTCCTCGGGGCAAATAAGAACGTTATTGTATCCCCATTTGATCTCGAACTTTGTGAAGTGAGTTTTATCTGATAGTCAAGGTATTAGGTCCCTTATGAGAGGGAGAGGGTAGTTGTTGGGTATGGTGTGTTTGTTTAACTGTCGATAGTCTTGAACAGGCCGTAATTTTCCATCTTTCTTTTTGACGAAAAAGAAAGGGGAAGCGTAGGGTGATTTTGATGGGGTGATATATTCCTTTCGCTGATGCTCCCTGAGGAATTCCTCCATCGCTTCTTGTTCTCTGGGGGATAAGGGATATACTTTGCAGTCAAAAGAGGCTGGTGCGTCTGGTTTGAGGTCGATGGCATGGTCCCAAGGCTGAGGTTCAGGTAGTCTCATCAAGGCTTCTTCGCTGAATACTTTCTTGAACAGATGGTATTCTTTGGGTACCAATTGGTGCCATGGTTTCTCCTCTTTCTTGTTGGCCTCCTTTATCACCAACTGGGTAGACATTGTAGTCTTCTTGAGGTGAATGTTGGGTCATCTCTTGACATCTTCTAAGGTAGCTACTACCTTTCCTTTGATCGTTCCGGCTGTCCAGTTGATCTCCGGTTGGGTGAGCTTTAGGAAGGGGTATCCGAGTATTATGCTGTCTTTTCCTATATCTGCGACATAGAAAGTTACGTCTTTTCGGATGCCTCTATGGCTGATGGTGAGGTGGGCAGTGTGGATGATATGTCCTAGTTTGTTGATGGTACCGTCCACA
The DNA here is from genome assembly GCA_003313875.1 of Russula aff. compacta. Classification (NCBI taxonomy): domain Eukaryota; kingdom Fungi; phylum Basidiomycota; class Agaricomycetes; order Russulales; family Russulaceae; genus Russula; species Russula aff. compacta. The sequence goes on along the minus strand of QLOT01006699.1, from coordinate 1,966 downwards.
TTTCTTGCGACCTTTGGTTTCTTTAATCTTCTCAAGGGGATTCGGTATCTGATGAGTGCCTTTGAGTTGATGAAATTCTCCATTGCTCCGCTATCTAGTAGAGCTGGTATTTGGGAGATGGCGTCTGGGGTACACAGTTCTACTTCAGTTTGTACGGCCTTGATTTTTGCCTTGGCTCGGTGGGTGGCCTGTCCTTTCGAGCCCTTTAAAAACCCGTGGTTTTCATTGCTTTGCACATTGAGATACGCTCATCATCGTTTAGGTGGATCATTCTGTTGACCATTCCGGCGAAGTGGTCAAGGGCTTGATCTTCGTCTATCTCCTCTTCTTCTTCTTGAGGTTCTTCTTCTTCATCTTCTTGAGGTTCCTCTTCTTCGTCTTCTTCAGTTTGGGCATATTTGATGTAGGAAGGCTTCTTGGGCGGTCCTGGGTTGGCTTTCTTCTTGGGACAATTTCTGGAAAAGTGTCCCTGTCGATCACAAAAGTAGCACTTCCCAGTTGCTCTGTGTTCTGCCTTCTCTTCTTTGGTGTTGACCTTATCTACTTGCATAGGCGTGCCATTGGTAGGTTGAGGCCTAAATTGTGGTTTGGGTGCAGTGGTAGAAGGTCGCGTTTGGAATCTAGAGAACCTTTGATCTCCAAAGATCAGGTTTTCTCATTCCATTGACTTGCTTTCATCTTGTGCTGCGGCAACAAAGTTGTCGAAAGTTGTCGCAGAGGAGTGGAATCGTACGATTCTTCGTCCTAGTCCTTGGGGTAGACCCTTGAGGAACATTTGGATTGTGCCTGGTGCGTTCTGTTCATATCCTGATTTCTTAGCTAGGGTTTTGAACTTGGCAATATATCCATTGAGGTCTCATTCTTTCATCTTTAGGTTTTGTAGTTCTGTGGTCGCTTTGGTGACCTTGTGGAGGTCGGTATAGGCATCAGTAAATGCTGTTTCGAATTGTGCCCAGAGAACTTCATCGTCTACTGGAGTTCCCTGGTTCTGCACTTGATCTTGTAACTTGTCGATATATTCATAGACCCAATCATCGACTAGGGGTCCTCTGATATATGACAGGGCGAGCGCAACTCACCTATATGGCTGTGCCATTGATTCGTTTGTTTCATTGAGTATCTTGTACAGTTTAAATTCTCTCAGGAACTTGTCACTGTTGCAGCGGTCTCCTGTGAAGACCTCTGGTGGGGTGCCGTTCCATTTTCCATTGGCTGGCATGGCCGCTGCAGCAGGTGCTACTTGTGCTGCCGCTGCAGGTGGAGGAGGAGGAGGTCCTCCAGCTGGTGGTTGCGGCGCGGGCTGCTGAGGAGGAGGAGGCGGTTGCTGTTGTTGGGGCTGTATGTTGGCCATGAATAGCGGTACGATTTGTTGAGGTGGTGCTAGTAGTTGTGCCAGTGGCTCTGGTGGTATCACTTGGATTTGGGGTGGTTGGAGTACTGTGTTGAGAAGTTCTTCTACTTGTAGATTAAGTTGGTCGACTCCCTGTAGTAATTCTTCGACTGGTGGTTCTGGGGCTACTTCGAGCTGTTGGTGTGCTTCTGGTACTTGCACGTGATAGGTAGGTGGGTCTGCTTCTTTGGGTGTGTGAGGTCTGTCTGGAGATCCTTCACTTTCTGTTTGCTCTTTGGCTTCTTCTCGTTCATCTGAGGAGTCGGCTTGTTGTGATTCTCTTGGAGAATGAAGGTCAGTTGACCGTGGGCTTGGTTGTTCTACTGGTTCTTGGACTTCTTGTTCAAGAACTTGCATATGAGACACAGGGGTAAGAGTGATACAAAAGGGTTCGTAGTCTGGGTGGTATGGGTCGTCTTAGTTGATTGGTGCTCCTGTTCCTTGAGCAAAATGGTCGATTCTGTCGTCGTTGAAAGCCCGATATTCTCCTGAGTTGTGATCTCTTGTGAGTAGTGCTTTGAGGTCCAGTCACAAAGACCAGACATGGACCAGGGACCGGACCGGACTGTAACCGGT
>QLOT01006697.1:0-10960 GCA_003313875.1 Russula aff. compacta | reverse complement strand
TCAAAGTCACTTGTGGATGCGTTTAGACAACTGCAGATAGTACAATAGAGCATCATATTGTATATTACTTTGATTGTGAGATCTATAATATGTCTGGCTTGTAGATGTGTGACATAGAAAGTACAAGTTGAGAAGGAAAAAAATGGCCCAGATGTGGTTTGAACCCATAGGGCATCACATGGCACAACCAAAAAAAAATAGCACTGTACCAACTAGGCTACAACATCAGCCTTATTTCCTCGACAATGCATATTTATATCCACGAACTTCAATTAGAGGGCCAACCAAATGCCAGTTTGTGGTTCAGCAGTTACATCACTCAATGAATCTCCATGTTTCGAACTCTAAAAATAAAAGATCCCCTGGAACCACAAACTAGGCATCCTCAATCAGCCCCCTAATGGAATTTTGTGGATATAAATACACATTGTGTAACTGGCCGTGGGTGAGCATTCAACTGCTCATGCTCATGTAAGTTGGGGAACCAGCCCAGAGTCTGCAACGATATGTGTTTCTGTGTGCACCTGAGGCACTGTACTATAGCTATTGGTTACACTTCGTCCTTGTGACACTCCTACATATGGTTCTTATTGTTCTTCAAGAATCACATGCTCCCAGGACACTTATTGTCCTATGGTCAATCCCCTTTTAGACGTAGCCATTGTTCTCTTCTTGTGCTTCCCATTGTTCCCAGTCCAGCCCTATTGTTTTGTCTATATGGAGTACTGTACACAGCTTCAGATCCTAGGATCCCTCCTTAGTATAAATAGGGACTTATAGCTATCTTGTACCGGCAAGTTGAGTCTCCTGTCAATACAGTGACTTACTCCTCATTCAATTCTCCCCACTAAGGGGTGGCTACAGTGTTGCAGCACTGCAAGCAGGAACCCATACTACTCTATCTGTCTTCTAAGTCACAGTAGAGACTTAGCTATAGTCTTCTGTTGCTGTCAAACCCTTGGCGGTGACACATTGTCAAGAAAAAGCTAGGTTGTTGTAGCCTAGTTGGTGCAGTTGTCATGATTCTGTCTTAGGACTATTCCCTTTTGTTCCCCCCTTTTGTACGATATGATGTCGCTGTCCCATTGTCTTCTGTTCTTGGCCAGTTCCCATTGTTCTCCCCTTATATCACAAAACCCATTGTTACACCGATTAGGACGATTTACCATTGTTCTCCCATTTCGTACAACAATAGTGTCTCTATCTATATAAACTGTAGTAACAGTAGAGACAAGCCTCAAGCTTGTTCTCCTGTGCAATATCAGGCATTACAAGGTCTTCAGGAAGGCTCTACAGCTGCCTGTAAAACTGTCCTTGTGTCTTAAGCCTTCTAGCCTGCTGCAAAGTGCTAGCTCTCTATCCCCAGTCAGAGGTGACTTGTACCCAGAACCCTTGTCAATGTACATGCATCGTGTCATGTGACCTGTTGACTTGGTTGATTCTAACTCAAACAACTGACATGCTGGCCTGAGTGTGACATTAGAACAAGCTTCAGGAATTCTAATCAACGAGAAACAACTAGTACACTATGTCTAGTTCTAAAGGAAAGCTATCCGACAATACTGTGGCATGAGTGTTGCTCCGATGCCCCTTCCAAATCACCCCGTGTGCCTCAAATAATCTATCCCTCTTACAGACAGTGAACGTCAGACATTGCGCAGCTGGTGAAGACAATGCCCCATGGGCAGGATACTACGCCTACCTCAAAGGAGCAAAGTTGGCTATCGAGAATTTTGAAGGTGTATGGTTTGAAATTGAGCTAGATGGCCCCATCTTTTGAGCTGTCCGCATAGCTCACGACGGTCTTGGAGTAGTGCACACTCCCAGCTGAGGAATTGATATGGGTGCCCTTCGTGTGTCTGGAGAACCAGTACCGCGGTTGCACGCTCCATCTAGAGCCCCATCCCGCGCTGCCAGTATAGTCTCTGTACTGGATCAGGATCAACCTATGGTGCCACAGCCTGTAACTTTCGCAGCATTAAGGTCTTCTGACACCGAATGCAGCCACAAGCCACCACACCATCCCTGAGGCACTGGAGACGATCCCGTAATGCTTGTGGACCTTGATGCACCCAAGGTACGGGCCGATAAAGATGAACAAATGGCAGGTGCGCCACCCACAAAATTTGACGGTGACCAAGCTAAAACAAGGCTCTTCTTGAGCAACTTCAATTGGTTTATGATGATGAATCGACGTACCGGCATAGCCAAAGATCCCTATGCAAAAAGTGCATATTTCTTAGGACTCCTTGAAGGCCTGAAGATCGACGCATGGGTCATTTGTAAAAACAAATGGCTTGCCGATGTTGAAGACAATCTGAGCAAATTGCCATTCGGCATGACTCCTTGGCAGGTGTTAGAACAAGAATTCAAAAGAAGCTTTACCAATTATGCAGAACAAGAAAAAGCTGCCGATGAACTACAGAAATTGAAGATGACCGGCAGTAATATCGATGAGTGTATATCGCCACGTTTGAGAACCTAAATGGGCTAGCAAATATGGATCTAAATGATCCAGCTGCCTTATGAATCTTTGCCCAAGGTCTTCCTAGATCCTTAGCCAAAGAAAGCATCTGCTGTGATCGTCTCTCGAATTTTGAACAATGGGTCCAATCGGCGCAAGAAGGTCACAGAGTCTGGTTGCAAACTCAGGCTCTGTTCAGGAATTATTCCAACCCCCAACAACCTAGAAACCAAGCCCAAAACCAGAATACTGGTAAAGGCAGGTGGTCCTGGGGTCGCAGGGGAGGACAAGGATGGGGGGGAGGAAACAACAACAATAACACATAGGCTGTGCGTCCTCGCCTTCCCCCACATGACCCAAACGCCATGGACACTTCGGCTGGCACCACATGAAAAGCTGTGACCAAGGCTGACAAAGAAAAATGCCAGAAAGAAGGCCGGTGTTTCCAATGCAACAAACAAGGTCACGTGGCCCAGAACTGCCTGGACCGAAAGCCAGCGGCGTGTTCTGCTCAGATGATGAGTGATGCTGATTCATCCACGACTTCAGAAACCAGCCCAGAAGCACCCGGAAATGCGCCCTCCAAGATAGCTGGAATCAAAAGTGTTATTATGGGCTTCTTGGAGGAGGAAAGAGATGCCTTCATCAAGGCAATGAATGAAGGCGAAGATGGGCTGGATTTTCAAAGTGCCTGAGTGCGTCGGCCCTCACCCAGGCAGTAGCACAAGACTCTGTATATAGGTGCAAGCATCGAGCAATAAAAACAACCACTCTTATGCGCACCAAAAAGAAACAAGCTGATAGAGTTGCCCTCTTGGATACAGGAGCAACAGAATGTTTTATTCATCCACAAATGGTACAAGAACTAGCACTCCAAAGCAAATGTCTTAACAAACCAAGAAAGGTCAAAAACGTTGATGGGATGCTCAACAGGATGGGTGATATCACCCATGAAATCACAATGAAAGTAAAATGTGCAGGACATGAAGCATCCCATCAATTCCTAGTAGTGGATATTGGAGAAGACAATCTCATCTTGGGATACCCTTTCTTTGAAGCCGCAAAACCAAATATTGACTGGAGCAATGGTCGACTGTTAGATACAGTTACCATCTCCACTGATGACGCCAGCAAGTGGAAGATACAAAAGAAGGGAGGTCACAAGAATTCTGTAGACTGGGTACAGTCTATACCAGGATGGGAAGAAGGAGACAAGGTGTGGATCAGGACCAATATCAGGAAGATGACAGTAGCTCAACAACTCGCCATTGATGCTACTGACAAAACTAAACAAACTTGGCAAGAACTAGTCCCACCACAGTACCACACCTTTGGCAAAGTATTTTCAGAGACAGCTTCTGAATGATTCCCTGAAAGATGACAGTAGGACCATGCAATAGACTTGAAACCAGACGCACCAGCATACATCGATTGTAAAGTCTACCCCCTATCGCCAAAGGAGAAAGAAGAACAGAAGGAATTCCTTGCCACTAATCTGCAACTCCAAAGAATATGATGGTCTAAATCACCTTATGCCAGCGGGTTCTTCCTCATTCGAAAGAAAGATGGCAAGTTCAGACCAGTCCAAGATTATAGGAATCTAAACAAATGGACGATTCCTAATAAATACCCCCTTCCACTCATCACCAACCTCATCCATGACCTCTCTGGCAAGAAACTATTCTCCAAGTTTGACATCCATTGGGGCTATAATAACATTAGAGTCAAAGAAGGCGACGAGTGGAAAGCAGCCTTCAAAACTAGTGAAGGACTTTTTGAGCCGACAGTAATGTTCTTTGGCCTAACCAATTACCCACAACATTTCAGACTATGATGGACAATATATTCAGAGACGAGATTGCACAAGGATGGCTCAGAGTCTATATGGACGATGTTATCATTGCTACAGAAGACAATGACAGAATCCATAAAGAAAAGGTCAATCAGTTCCTAACAAAATTAACAGCCCACGACCTTTATCTCAAACCAGAGAAATGCCGCTTCCACCAAAAAGAAGTCGAGTACCTAGGAGTAATCATTGGTAATGGCAGAGTCAGGATGGACCCAGTCAAGGTCCAAGGTATTGCCGATTGGCCTATACCGACAACAGTCAAAGAAACGCGCAGATTCTTGGGCTTCTGCAACTTCTATTGCGCCTTCATTTCCCACTTCTCCGATAAAGCCCGTCCATTGAATGACCTAACCAAGAAGAATTATCAATGGCGATGGACAGACAAAGAAAACATTGCCTTTCAAACACTCAAAAATGACTGTACCTCCTTCCCCATCCTTCGCACTCCTGACTGGTCTCGACGATTCATAATGGAGACTGATGCGTCAGGCTACGCACTTGGTGTAGTCATCTCCCAAGAATTTGATGATGGTGTCCACCCCATAGCATTCCACTCTTGTAGTCTCCAAGACACAGAATGGAACTATGATGCACATGACAAAGAACTTGCCAGTGTCATCTTTGGCTTCAAGTGTGGCCGACCCCTCTTCCTAGGAGCAGATCAACCAATTCTAGTCCGCACCGACCATAAAAACCTTCAATACTTCAGAGAACCTTACAAAATCACCGGTCACCAGGCGCGGTGGATGGAATATCTACAAGATTACGACTACATCCTGGAGCACATAGCAGGTACCTCGAACACCGTTGCCGACCTCCTTTCCCATCGCATCAACCTTAACAAGGGGGTGAATACCGATGAACCACATACACTACTCCCTGACCACCTCTTCTTACGTAACATTTTCCTTGAAGACGACCCACATCTCCGACACAAAATCCTACAAGATATTCATGACTCTCCAACAGGAGGGCACCCAGGTATCAGCAATACTTGGTATCTGGTAAAGAACAAATATGAAGGACTTAGACTCTGGGAATTCGTTGAAGACTACGTCAAAGGATGCGCCCGCTGTCAAGAGTCGAAAACCAATATACACAGAACCAAACTACCGCTACACAGACTAGACACCCACGTAGAAGAAGGCCCTTTTCAATATGTATCCATGGATCTCATCACAGACCTTCCTAAATCAGATGGCTTTGACTCAATCCTCACTATCGTTGATCAAGGGTGTACGAAAGCAGCTAAATTCATTCCTTGTCACAAAACAATAGACGGGGCAGGCGTTGCCAACAAGTATCTGAAACACCTCGTGCCCTGGTTCAGACTCCCCAGACGAATCATCTCTGACCGAGACCCCTGCTTCACCTCTAAATTCTCTAAGACGCTCTGTAAAGCTACAGGCATAACTCAGAACCTATCGACAGCCTTTCACCCAAGAACTGATGGACAATCAGAATGGATGAACACATGGATAGAACAATATCTCCGACCATGGTCTACAGCAAGACAGGACAACTGGGCCAAGATGCTGCCTATTGCCGAATATGCCCATAACTCATGGAAACATGATGGCATGCGAAAAAGCCCACATGAACTTCTCATTGGCATCAGACCACAAGTGTCTATTCTAGAAGTGACAGATGAAGTACCAGCAACTAAAGAACGTCTAGAAGCTCTAAAGGAAGCAAGGGATACAGCACAGAAACATCTAAAACATATCCATCAGACTAAAGAGCAGAAGAAGATCATGGAGATGAATGTGGGAGAACAAGTATGGGTAGAGGGCAAAAACTTCAACATCTCTGGATCAAAGAAACTTAGCCCTAAATGATATGGACCCTTCATAATTATGGAAAAAATCGGATCAAGTGCATACAGAGTAGACCTCCCCACCTCAATGAAGATTCATAACGTGTTCCACAGCAACCTACTTCTCCCATATAAGGAGATGGAAGCATATGGTCAACCCTTCACAAGACCACCGCCTGACCTAATCAATGGCAAAGAAGAATACAAGATCGAATCGATCAAAGACATGAGGAAGCAAGGACATAAAGTCCAGTACCTTGTGCACTGGAAAGGATACCCATCAGCTGACGACTCATGGATCAATCACAAAGACCTACACACACCTGACCTTCTAGCGGAGTTCTACCTTTCCCCCATGGGTGGACAACACCGTGTATAAATACACCATCTCTTACCTCATACGACTCTTCAGTTCTCTTCCTCAGACAACTACCAAACCATCTAACATGCCTGCAACTCGTTCTTCTTCAACCTCTTCTTGCAACTCTGTCTGTGTCCCATCCTCTCATAGCTCAGTCCGGTCTCCCTCTCCGTTGGAATCCCTTGTCAATGAATCCTTCTGCTATGGCGTTGCGGTCAACGATGTACATTGTATCTGAGCCTGCCGTGCTCTGGAAGACGCGGCAAGACAGACACAGGAAAACAGGGAGTTCCAGCTGAACCACACTATCAGCACGGCTATGGAGCAAGCCACTAACAACAGCCAAACAGAAATCGCACAAAGACTAACCCTCTTAGCTGTCGAAGCTCTAGCTGGCCCGGAACCCATTCTCATGGTACCCCCTCGCGACGGTACCCCCTTTCCCACCAACATTATCACTCTCGATCAACGTTCTGCCACATCAGTCTCCCCTCTCCCCATGTATGAAACTCTGCCAGCACTAGTCACTATCGACACGGAACCGCTGGCTGTCGCCAACTTAATTCCACTCCTGAGCTCCCGTCCCTTCCTACCCTGCTACTGATGTGCCCCCTGGCTGGATCGATAACGAAGCCAGGGGGCACCCTATCGACTTTGCTATCCTGCTTGTCAATGGAACCACCATGGAAGAAGGTTCCATTAACACTCCTTTCATCCAGTTTGCCTGGGGAAACCCAGAGACCTACCCCATCGTATGAGGAATGTCAGGTACCCATAACTCTTCTAGGTACCATCAGCACGGGGTGTACAGATCATCCATCTCGACCCCTCGGTTGATGCAGCCAATCAGTGCTGCTGCTAGCACTGGTGATGGATCGACTCCTGCTGTGTCACGCTAGACAAGGCGTGGCGGGTTTGTCTTCTGATGATTTGAGCACGTCGCTCTTGGATATAGGGTTCTAGATAGTCTGGTGGTCTGCATTGGTTCTCTGGGTTTAGGTAATCGTTGAGCTCGATAGCCACGATTGAAGTTGGTTGGTTGGTACTAAGGACTTGGCCGTCTGTTGCGGTTGCCTCCACTTAGTAATAGTTGTTATCTAGAACGATGTTGATAGCTAGGTCTTGAGCAAACAGTCACAGGCGCGACTCGTGTGAATGCTGTTTGTAGATAGAGGTTGCCCCTCCTCTTGACAGGGATCTATACACTGATAGAAGTAGTGGGTGCAAGAGCCTAATGGCAAACACTGCTCGTTGCTGACTGCGTGGGGTGAAGCGTGGACGATCGCCTAGTGATCTAATTAATACCATGTGCTGCTATCTGTCGCAGCTTCTCTGTAACGTTGATAGTCCTGGCTTTAAAGGTACACTATCAATGAGGTTGATTGGAGGCTTCAAGTCCAATAGGATCTCCTTGCTCGGATGGGGCTTAGAATTAACGCAGGTGAATTCTAAGCGGAGTTGATGTTGGAATGACAATAAGTTCCTAATAAGGAACTGGGGTTTCTGGATATAGCAGTGAGGAGTCGCGTCGGCTCCAAGTCACTTTAGAAGACTCTTTCAAAGGCTTTGAAAGAGCTCAAGTGGAAAGGGGAAGTTGATGGTTCAAGCTTTCTAAGATTCACTCAATTATTACAGTGAATGAGGTCTTGTATTGTACAAGAGACCAAGCTTAAGGCTTTAGTCTTGCTCTAAGGGGGCTTTATATACTAGAGTACTACTGTGGCTGTACATATGCCGCTCTGTGACGCGTCAGAGCGGCGGGACGCGTCCTCGTGGCAAGGTGCCGTGCTGAAACACTTGGTGCTAGGTATGTAGTAAGCCTCTATGAGTAAGTACTATGAAACGAGTCAGCAGAAATGAGTAACGAGTCAGCAGAATTATGAAACACGTATTAGTAGTTGTAGATTAGTAAGCAGCCAAAGGGACATGAGTCTGAGGCAGGGCAGTCCAAGCATAATAGAGATATTGTAATGTAGTTGTGGGTGGAAGTGGAGGTGGCTTGGTGCCGGAGTGTGGGAAAGTAGGTTACCATAAAAGGAAGGAGATGATGTAAGCAAAACCAGTCCAGAGAAAATTATAGTACAAGTCCACAACATGCTGTGTGAGACACCCTGACTAGATGCTGTAAGAGTTCAGCCAGTGGTGCACTGTCATGGTTGCTTGTTGTTGTGGCGTCCATGGCTATAATATTTACTTGTCGGAGTTCCTCTTCTGCCATGTTGAGGATGCAGGCATTGCTTTTGCCTGTTGCTTTCCTTTGCTCTTGGTATGCTTTTATAAGTTGGGATGTGTTGATACTCGTGGCTGGTTCCCATGAGTCATGCACTGTCGAGTAGCCCCTCCACTGAACCTTGTATTGTAAGGTCTTGTGGCAGCTGTGTCATCATTCCCCTGTGATGGCTGGTACTTCCCATTCAGGTTCCCCATTGATAATCTTGGGTGGTGGTTTGGGGAAGTTCTCTCTGTGCATCTTGGTTTCATTGTAAGGTCTTAGTAAGGATGCATGGAAAACGTCATATACACACCAATGTGAGGGCAGCACAAGACAGTATGCAACTGGTGATATGACTTCTGTAACCTTGAAGGGGCCATAGTGTTTGTCATCAAGTTTCCCTGCTGACTGTGCCTTAGTAAGATGTGTGCCTTCGAGCCACACTTTCGCATTCGTTTTGTATGGTGTGAAGCACTTCCCACGTGTTTCGGCCCAGTTTTTTTGTGTCCAGCCCATTGCCTTTTATGCATGCCATTGAATATGTTGAATGGTCTCCCCTCTCTCTTTAAGAGAGGGTATTGTATCAGTTCAAAGGGCCTGGTGTGCTCTTGGAATGAACCCCATGATTGCTTTGAATGGAGATACTTGTGTTGTTTTGTTTCTCCAAGCATTGTGTACGTATTGTGCTATGGGGAGCCATTGGCTCCAGTCAGTCTGCACAGCATTGGTGTACAGTTGTAAGTATTGCTCTAGCCACTGATTTGAGTGCTCTGATTGCCCATCAGTTTGTGGGTGATACACACTGCTAATGTTCTGCTGAACTCCTAGTATCCAACACAATTCCCTAGTGAAGGATGCTGTGAAGTGGGTGTCTTGGTCAGAGATGAGCTTCTTGGGGATCCCAAAGTGAGGGAAGACTCTTTCCATGTAGAGTTGTGCAGTTCCTAAGGCATCAATGGTCTTGGAGCAAGGCAGAAATAAGGCCGCTTTTGAGCAGCCTTGGTCAGTGATTGTAAGAATTGAATCATGGTCATTGCTCTTAGGTAGTTTTACAATAAAGTCCATGCTGATTGTTTCAAAGGGAAGTGTATTGCCAGTGGTGGTAATAGGAAATAGTGGCGGTTTGGCTTGCATTGTGTGTGGTTTGGTGGCCTGACATCATGCACAACTGCTGATGTAAGCTGCAATGTCTTGTTTCATTTCTGGCCACCAGCAATCCTTTGCAATGCTCCACAGTGTTCACCTTTGGCCAGGATGTCCAGCTGTGTAAAAGTTGTGGTAGAGGGAAATTACTCCCCTCTTTAGGTTGTTGTTTCCCACAATGACAAGCTGGTGGTGGCGATTGATGTGCAGGTAGAACTGTGCAGCAATCATGGCTATGCTCACCTGTGGTAATAGACTCTTAAGTACTAGCTATGTAAGAGATCTGCAGTAGAACTCACTGAGGATTGCTGCTATCTAGGGGGGGTATATATACACAAGAGATAGTGATGTGACCATCACTGTGTAACATAGTACTGCTACTAATAGTATCTGATAAGAACTATTGTCCTAGTCATAAGTAGTGAGTCATATGTGAGCATGAGTCACATGCTCTATTGTGCACCTAATTAGGGCACTACAGTGCCTCTACTTTGACACTCCCCCTTGCTTAATGCCATGGAGTTATTGCGCATCTAAGCGTCACTTATAGGTGAGCTGTAGAACTCAAGCCCTAAGTGACTCTGATGATATTGGAACTTAACATGTCCTAAGTTTTTTGTGAACATATCTGCAATGTTCTCTTGTCCATCAATGAAGTATAGCTCAACCTTTCCAGAGGTAATAACCTCATGGATGTAATGGAAGCACACATCGATATGTTTGCTGTGCTTTTCCATTACTGGGTTTTGAGCCATAAATATGGACCCTTGATTGTCACCACATAATGGTATAGGCGACAAATCAATGTGAAGCTCTGTCACGCTAGACTAGGTGTGGCGGGTCTGTCTTCTGATGATCTGAGCGCGTCGCTCTCTGAGGTGAGGTTCTAGATAGTCTGGTGGTCTGCGTCGGTCCACTGGATTCAGGTAATCGTCAAGCTCTATAGCCACGATTGAAGTTGGTTGGTTGGTTGGTTGTGCACTAAGGACTCGGCCGTTACTCTGACAGTTGCCTCCACTTAGTGGTAAATGCTGCTGGGTGAAGCATGGGCGATCTCCTGATGATCTAATTAATACCACGTGTTGCTATCTGTCGCAACTTCTCTATAACGT
>QLOT01006693.1:16497-40097 GCA_003313875.1 Russula aff. compacta | reverse complement strand
GTAGCTTTTTCGGATCATGGTCAGGAACCTTGATCGTGATGGGAGGGGGGGTAATCATACCATCGCCGGGTTATTCGCAGATACATGGAGAGTGATGTCTTTGTTTGGATTGCGATTGATGAGATGAAAAAGCATGGCCCTGGAGCGACTTTCGCATCAATGACTTCGTGATCAAAGAGAAGTGCGGATACGTTGCAATCTGCGCATTCTCCCAACCAGCGCGAACGGCGAGGTAGGTGATGTAAGTTTCTACTGGCGAACTGAGGATCGCGCATCCAACCACAAGACGCTTATACATCGCAACAATTGTTGCTTGCTCCGGAACATGCTGCAAGGAGTCGCTAACTACGGGGGTAAGGGAAATCCGGTCAGGCAGCATCCTTCGCTTAAGAATAGACTCAAACCACGAACCATCAATTCCGGACCAAAACGAACGATGTAATATATCGTGAACTTGTGGGAGGTGTTCTGCTGTCAACGTCATATATGTGATAGGCGCGACAGGTTCCTGAACTAAGTGCCTGGCTGGGCTGCTCCGCATCAGTGCTTGGCTATCAAAGACCTTGCAGGACTGTACAATTTCAGTGCATGATGAGCACGAACGTCCTCCATGAGGTCCATCCAAGGGGTCCTCACTTCCCAGTCGACAGCAACCACGGGCGAACAACGAGCGACAAAGCCGTTCAGGCGTGACAGGAATGAGCTCTGATAAGGCGTTGTCCTTACGTCGTAGAGAGCGCGAAGGACTTCAGGATCGGGCCCCGGTGTCCTAGGAGTAGGCGGCAGTGCAACGAGCGAAGCGGGACTCTTAGGGCAGAGGAGCGGCCGAGGCAAGTTATGGGCTCGCAAGTACTGGCAGCGAGAAAGACCTTATATAAACAGCATCCTTCGAGCATCAAATCGCGAGAGACAACATACGCGTTGCAACTTCAGCTTTCGCAATATGATGGCCTCGACAACGGTGAGCGAGCCTTGCGATCTCGACTCGAGTATCTCTATGAGATTCGCCTCCTCGGACAAGGAAAGGAGAGAATAGGGCCTTCCCTTAGAGTTCGCGTAGATGCATCAACTTGGATATCGCGGGCTGGGATGACAGGTTGTGATGCTCACTTGGTCGTCTCTCTCGGTCCGCTCCTCCAACTCGTCTCTACGTTCAGCATACTGGGCGAGCAGCGATCCGGCAATGACATCAAAAGTCACATCCTCACTGTCCACGGAGGCATGTTTCGATGCGAGGAAATCGAGAAGGGGCTGGAGTGAGACAGTAGGGACAGACGAGTTTCCGGGTGTCACGCGTGATGTGCTTCCGTCAACATTTTTCTTTCTTTTTTTTCTGGCTGGACGCCCTCTTCTCTGCGAATATGTCAAAAACATATAGACGTACTATAACTTTTTGATTTGAGATCGCACCGTCTGCCTATCGACATAAGCATCATCATCATCACTATCGTCCTGGGTCCATCCTTCTAAGAACTCGTCCTCCGGTTCGAGGGATGCAGATGTATTGGTCATGAATGGGCTTATCAGCAAGAATATGTTTGTGTCAAACTCGAGATCAGGAGCTCAATGACTGGTATCCCGGCCCATAAGGGCCGGAGAACTCACCCCCAATTCAGCAGTTCAGCAGTCAGCAGACAAAAAACCAGGTACTTCAGATTAACGCTACATTGTAGGTATACAACAAAGGTGAAACTAGATAACACAACCGCGCTATACAAGCGCAAGGCCAAGAAATGTGACATACGCTGAGTGCCCTCAGAAAATATTAACCCGGAAGGCGACCATGGACAATGAGGTCTCCTGGCAACTTTGAAGCGTTCCAACCATCTTTAATCAGGGCATCGTAAATGGCTGGGCCCAAGACAGCTTTTCCACCAACCGAATGTTTTCCACGTCCCGTGATGAATCGCATTGGGCAAGCTATAGGTTTATCAGCACCAATGGCCGCATGCAGAGAATCATGCTCACTATCAGAAGCACCATAGTCTCTGAGAAATTCCTTGGCGAGGATGACTGCCTGGGCAGCGGGGGTGTAATGCAAATCGATGCTCGTCTCAGATGCGGTGGTCTTTCTGGAAGGCGGTAGTCGTCAATTAGGCATGAAACGAAGTAGACGACCTAACTTACATCGTCGCGTTGACGCGGGCTCTTTCATAATCTAGTTTCGCCTCGTTTAGCTCTTCCCGCAATCGACACCCCTAGAGATATGTTCATCGTCAGTGTTCAGAAAACACAGCACAGAAAAGCGTGCGCACCTCCTCGACGTGGTACATGGAGACCTGTTTTCCCATATTCTTTGAGTTACCCCCTTTCCAAGCCCTGGCTGCCGACATGTACGACTCCTCCACACGGGTTTTTAGGTCGTTGACCCGCTCGTTCAGTCTCACTAGGTCGTTATCCCCCGCGATGCCGTTCTGGTTTGTGGACGTTCCGTGGGAGTGATTGGACGCAAGGATAGAACTTTGATGGTGATCTACTACTATGGGTCGCTTCCTGCTAGGCACAACATTCCATTCATTTTGTAGCTGAGAAGGCGGGCGTCCCGGAGGACGGCCTAATCGTAACTCTAGGTGGGCCCCTGACCTAGGGAATGGCGTGTTCCCCGACGCGTCCATGAAACTATTGTCTTGATGCAGAAGCGGTCCCTGATGATACGGCGCAATTTTCCATCCCGCCTCATCATCTTGATCGAGGCGACTCAGGAGCTGCATAAGATCAAAGGCGTTATCTGCGTGAGACCCGACTGCATGTAAACATAGGTGGGCGTCCGAAAAAAGGCGCTTCTGTTCCTCTGTGCTTATTTCATCGTATCCAGGTGTGCTCCGGAGGATGTCTTGTAAGTTAAGCAATACGATCGTGTCGAGTTGGGGTACATCGCTATCCCGGATGATGGCCATGAGTGCACGACGAACCGCCGTGGCAGGTGTCTTAGAGTCCGGGGAGTGGAAGAACGACTTGAAGAATGACTCCGAATGAGGAGGGAGGAGTACGGCAAGCTGAGCAGAAACAGAGGAGATGGAGGTCCAGATATCGACATCAGGAGACCTTGGGGGGATGATAAAACGTGGACCATGACAGGATCCGGAAGTAGTTTTGTAAACATGTCGCTGTTGTCGTATGTCATTGACGATGACAGTTTTCGATTTGGTTCTCTTCTTCTTCCCCTTTGTTTCGACAGTCGGCCATTCTTCTCTAGGGGTAGGAGGGAGTTCAATCGTGTCGTCTTCTACCAGATCCGGTAGGAATTCCTCGTTCAACAAAAGGTGGATTGCGCGCTCAACATCGACGCCATCAGCGAACCGTCCATCGCAGCTCACTTCGGTGATGACACGCTCCAGACGAATAGGTGATACTCTAGGAAACGCAGCATGTAAGAAGCCAAGAGATGAGAAAGAAGTGGTACTTGAAGTCGACCGTGGAGAGGCCAGCGGAGATGTAGCGTCCGAAAGGGCGGAAGAAGTCTCATTACTTCTATCCATGGTACCGCTGCTGAGCGAGATTCCATCGATGTGGGTGCCTGAGAGGGCTTCATTGACGAGCTGCTCGTCGTGGTCTGCTCCTGTGGCGAGTTTGGCGAGGATCCGGCGTAGTTTACGAAGCTGCCGCCTGGTCAGTGTTTCTGAGTCCCGTTCGGAAAGGAAAGTTGCAATGAGTGAGCTATCCAAAGAGGGAAACTGTAGCTGCGGTACGGAGAGCCGGGAGTAGCGGCGGGTGAACGTGTGGGTATCATGGTTGTGCTACGGAAAAGAAAATGCCAGCTTTACCTGCAAATCCTCCAATAATGTCAATTTTGTCTGTGCTTCCACCTCCATTTGATGTCTCCTTGTGTGGTTTTAATGCGTGGTGGATCTGAACAGAGAAAACTGGAGTTCAACGAGTAACCGCACCGTTTCTTGGCGCGTGTCGGTAAGCACCATGTCGAATATGGAAGTCAGTGCAGACAAGACCAAGCGCAACATCCACCGTTTTGCTCAAATGTCATCACGATTTAAAGTTTTGAAAGCTACAAACAAGGCTATTCACAGTGAGTACTACAGCAGATGTCGATATTTCTACTCCATTGCGCGTATGACGAGGCACTGAAATGGCATATTCAGTTGCGTGACGCCACTACGACGAAGGCTTACGTACTCCTCTGGCTTGGCATTGCCTAGTCCTGTGTAGATGACTTGGTTCGCCTCTACAATAATTACTGTAATTCTTCACTCATTGCTCAGAACTTGAAGTGCATGTAGGATAGGTCTACCTACAGCCATGTCAAATCTATGAGTCATGTTGAGAAAAATAAGAAATGGTTGCCAATTATGCATGAGTGATTTTACCATACAGTACCAACCGTAATTCCAGCCAAGGTTCAGCAACCTGCGAAGTCTCGAAAATGTAATACATTTTTCACAACCATCATAGGCGTCAAATTCGGAAAGTGCACAAAGCCAGCTATAGAACAGGACCTCCTCGCCCATTGCACATACCCAGCGTCGGCGCCGGCGCGGTGTGTCTACGAGCAAAAAGCACAGAAGAGGCAGCCGCGGCCCAGTCAGCCCAGCCTGGTAAGGTTAGGGTTATGTGCTCTCCCCACGCCCACGTTCCATCGTCCATCAGTGCCACGCCACTACCACCACTTGATTGCGACTAACCTACTGGGTTGGGGAGGCGATTCACAAAATGTTGTTCTATGTTTCGATTTTCGCTCTCGCTGCTCTATTTCTTATGCGTATGTTATACCACGCGCATCTATCAGCACCTGCGAGCCTCTAAATTCTGCCGTAGTGTTGTACCGTTACTATGGCCACCTCCCAGTTCCCGAACGCCTACGTGCAATCCTTCCTGGTTATTCAAGGGAGAACTACGAGCCACTCTCGACTTTTGCAGACCAAGCATCCGCCGGCATGACGAGTTCGACATTTGATATCGAGGCAGACAACATCTTCCAAGGAGACGCCAGGGTTGGTCTTGACGAGCAGGGGACCCAAGAAGTCAAGGAAATCATGAGGAGGGAGAATGTCAAGTACGCATCCACTTTATTTGTCGCTTTTGGTTCTGACACTACATCTTTGCCAAGTTTTGATCAAGCAAGACTCATTCGTCATCATCGCATATTGGCGGCGAACGGCGTTGACCCTTCGGGTGAGTCGCCCTCAAATCTCGTACATGACTATTATACAGCATTTCTTGCAGGCATGCCTCTCCATGCAAAAGCAGTCACACGTCTGTAATAATGGCCTTCAGAGCTTCAGCTCCTATCTGTAACAACGCACCCCTGTTCTATTATATTATTGGCAGTCCAACCGTGTCTGCCTTTTCACCGGCCTGTTTAATGTATCCTTTCCACCGTCTTTCGTCCGCTTCACCTGGGGCTCTGAAAACGTCCATCGTGATCATCACATCAAGTCAACGGACATTTGGCAGTGCAGTTCTCGCACGTGCGTGAATTACGTCATCCGATGATTGATGCAGACCTGCAGAACGATGCCTGGCCGTTTCCAAGTCATTGCCTACCATGTCGAGAACGCAGTGCTGGAACAATGGGGCCCTGGCGGGGCGTTTCTTTCCTTTTGCCTGGCATTTACACATTCACTAGGAATATCTAATGTGTATGCTGCTCGGCGCGGCGCACTCGCTTTCTGAAAGTGTCATTCCCCTTGGAATTAGCGCCAGCGGTTCCATGGACAGGCGATCCTAGCTGTTTCTGGCCCTGTTTGAGAGGTCGTAAGGCTGTTGCTTCTCGGCCGTGGGTCTGGACTTGTATCCAAAGTGTATTCCTTGGCAAAGCTTCATGCCGTGAATTACGGACTATGCCAAACCTATCGGTAGGATGCCCACGCCCTAACCCTCCGTGGTGCGTGTCAGGCTTGCGTTTCTTACCATCGAGTTTCATCGAAAAAGCACTGCCAACACTCCAAAACGTAACAGGGACAGCTCTACAGGTGTTCTAGTCATTCAGATGTTCGAGGCAATACACGCACTGATTCCCTTTCTAAGCACGCGGATACACGCCTCATGACACTCCATTCTTCCGTTAAAGACGGTCCTAGAACCCTCAGGCTGAGGCCTTCGAAGCCAATGCATAGTGGGTGAGTGAGTGGAGTCATCTGGACTCATCAGGAACAATTGATTTTCGAGCTGCACAGCCCGACGGTGAAGGCGCTCTGGTGATAGCCCTGGTGGCACCCTCTAACCTTGTTCACTGTCGCGGTTCCATTCATCGTGGATATCCCCTCTGTGCGCCACCCGTACGTATGGAATAAGCCCCAGAAGACGTGCCACAACCCGAGTATGTAAGAATATAACATTCCTTCACCCGACCCATTACGTCGCGGTATTGACGCGGTGGAGTTGCCCATGCCAATCAACGAGACCCGCTTTCCTTGGATCACTTTGCGATGGCAAGTCCCACTTCCTAATTAAGTACTGTGAATGGCGTACGGAGCCATCAGCGCATCGAACTCTGCCGTTAGGAGTAGCTTTCAATTTGCCTGCTCATCAATGCATCAACCCCAGAGTACTTGATCCTTTGTGCCGATAACCGTAGGAACCCGTAAGGTACGGCTCCTAAGTGCGCTTCGATTTCCAGATCAAGTGTTGTGTTTAACTTAATGAATGGTTACCCCATTCGTTAATATGTGGTGATGAGCCCCAGCCGCACCCCCACTCATCAGTACCCGGCCCGAGCTATACGATTTCGGGAACGGCGTCCACGTCATCCCAGGGAATTTTCACCCTGCAGCTTATCGTTCGCTGTAGTCGGGCTGGCTTACACTGGGTCGCGCAGCATTTACCTGGGTTTTGCAAGGTCCGAACCGAGCCCGACCTCTTACTAAGATCGCTGGGGAGCTTTTGCTATCCGGACTTTGCATGTCTGAGCCTCTTTCCGGGGACCACGCCAGGCTATGATCCTTCCGGTTTAGGCGCTGGGGAAGTATGCTATGACCAAGTGCTCGGCTGCACAGCATTCCTAAATTTGGGAAATACGTCACCAACTATGGCATCGCGACTCCCCCTTCTTGTTTCGCCAGTTTCTCACGTCACAGATTATTTGTCGAGATCGCTTACTCACAGTAGCCCCGGTCGTGGCGTGCTGTCTAATGTGCTTTCTACGCTGTTGCATTACCCTATCAACCGCTTACTCTCGAAAACCGGAAACACCGGCTTGGCCTTCTCCTTGATGATCTTACCCTCGGACTTTATACGCAGATTTTCAGCAAAAGTCGAATTTGGTCGGTAGATCAGTGCCTCCCGGTGCTCTCGTGCGCTCGCAGACCATTCTGAGTTCCATCAAACCCACATACTCGTTTGAAATGCCAGAAAGCAGTATCGGCCAGTCATGACCATAGGTCGGATTCCGGACGGAACTTGCCACTGGTTTGGAACTGCGCCGTTGTTTGATGGCACCAGTAGTGTCGTCAGGTCGTTCTGTATTCACTTTGCATTAGGGAAGCGATCGGAATATCGACAGTATAAGTTCAAAGGAGCTGGCTCACAGTCCCTCATACTCTTCGACTTGGGAACTCGCACTCATATAGTCACTATCAGACCAACGTTCACTTCTTCATATAACCATCCTCCTCATCGTCTCACCAAACCGATTATGGCAGTCATCGATTCTTTCAAGGCTAACACTACGAGTGTAGAGGTACCTGTTTCGTCATCCCTCGTTCACATGTGTCCGCCAATACTCTGTACTCTAGTTCCCATGGCCCACTGATCTCACCGGTCTTGAACGCATTATGCTCTCAGCTCACGGCGATCTGCAACGCCTTCTTAGGTTGGTTCCCTGCCTTTTCTGATATGTGCCTTTAATCCCCAATCACCTCGCATAGCGCCTTTTTCGCACGCGCCATCAACATCAAGACCATCTACGCTCACACGTCGCCCCGCACACATGTGGCTTCTCCCGACGAACCTGTAACCCAGCTTCGCGAAGTCCACCTTCTGTGCAACGGGAAGACGGCCTGCATCGCGACGAGCAAAGTTACCCTCACCACGCCCTCATGCGAGCGACTCTTCCTCGATGAGAAGTTTGCCATCGGACAGATGTTCCGCAAAAAGCAAACTCCGCCCCAATTTGCACTTCTCGAATGCGGTAGTAACATCGAAGACGGTAGGCGCGTGTTGTGGCGGCGATATACCCTATCGATGGAGGGCTTCGAGTGCGACATTACAGAAGTTTTCCCCGACCGCGACATGTTTGTTTTGGGCGAGCAGTGGCTCAGCAAAGACCTTACCACCTCTCAGGCCCAGGGGAGCGATGTAGAAGAGGCCAAGAGGCGATATGCCGCCAATACCACCCTTGTTACCGTTTAGTAGCCTAGTTCAGTTCTCACCCGCCTAGGATCCACGTGACCTAGTGCATTCGCATACATATCCTTCCTTCAACTTCATTATCTTCCGCAATTTGTACTGCCTTGTAATTGTGCTATTTAATATTTTGTCCTTTCACCTCGAGTGTTCTCGTTCGAAATTTTATTGGCTCGGCTGATGGAATCCCCTACGGTCAGTCAGATCCTCAGTCATTATCAAAATTGGTCATGAATCCTGATAGTCAACAGTCTCAGAAGTTCCTCCCCGTCGAAATAGTGGAGATAATCGTGCAAGAAATCCTGCGTTCCCAATCTCGCGCCTTTTCTTCCGTCTCATCTTTGTCACTGGTGTCGCATCTATTCCGCCATATCGTGCTTCGGGCATATTTCTCGAGGCTATCCGTGCATAGACTCACTAAAGCAAGCAGAATCAACGACATCCCGAAGGGGTATTCGTGGGTCCGGTAAGGCGCAGGCAGTGAATATATGCGTATCAACGAGACCAATCTATTCAGGCATCTTTCAACGACCATGCAGATAGTCGAGAAGAAGGCCCTACCGCTCTACAAGATGAATCTTTGGTCCTTGGAGTTGGGTTGTGAATCAGTCCCGGCATTCTCCCTCGCTGCAAGTATCCTCCTGGTCTTCCCTCACTTTCCAGGGACGCTCGTCTCGCTCAGCCTCACATCCTTGCCACGCATCACGCAGCTGCTCCTGAAAGAGATTGCCAGGCGATGTGCGAGCCTGAAAGAGCTGGAGCTGAGCGTCGTCCAACGATTGAGTACGGATTGTTGCTGGGCTTGCTTTGAGGAGTCGAGTTCCTGTATCGAGCACTCACCCATCGGCTCGGACGCTTCGTGCGACACTGCCGGAGATCTGGCGGTTGGTGACCGGCCGCTCCCTCATCCACGACATTAGGCTCATCGATGCGTTTGTTAGATGTTCTACGCTGGGTGCCTTCAACCTCTGGCAAACCTGAAACGCCTCTCCGTTGGGGTCTTCCTCTCTTCTCCGGTCGTCTTGGAGGAACACATAGACAACCACTCCTTGGCAAGGGAGGATTGCCAGCTCATCGGGTGTATTTTGGACGATTCATTCTCCGCCCCCCACACGCCCGCAGTAGATGGCCAGGTGGGACGTCCCCGAGTACATTCATACAAAAAATCGGCAGGAGGAGATATCGCCATCCAAGAGAAGGGAGCTACAATAGGCTGCAGACCGTACACCCCGTCAAAATGTTCACTCTGCTGGGAGGCCCATGGACTCCGTACTCGCGAGGACGAGCTGATAGCGACGATGAGGTTAGCACAGAATCTCAGGAGCCTGGAGTCCGTTCGATGGAGTTCCTGGTTCAACTCGGCGAAGACCACACCATGCCAGTTAGAGTCAGGTCGGTCTCTGGTAAACGACAGTCTGGGGAAGGAGCAGAGTGGGGGAGCTGAGTTGAGAGATGTGCTATGGGCTACATTCGAGATCCGGAGAGAGGAGCGAAGGATCAAAGTCTGGCGGCGGACGTAAGATTGAAGACATTCATGCAGTTATTTCGGCAGCCCCATCGTGGTCCAAAATGGACCAAGCCTTGAGCATGTACGGTACCGTACATTACGACAGATCAGTAAGCGCTCAGAAATCCCAATCTGCAGGCAGCGCTCGGCACGAAAAAGGTTTTGCTCTTACAAGGTTTCAATGATATACGCCACCAGAAGGAATAGCGAGGACAAAGTCAGGGCAGCAGTGGTTAGTTCAGGACAACAAGAGTCGCAAGTCCGCATCCCATGAGTAGAGATTAGATAACCACAAAGGATTAATTGAACAATAATTGATCAGTGTACAAGGTCGCGCGCTAATGTGACAACCAGCTGTGGCTTGGGGTCAAAGTGAGAACAATGCATGACGGCTACACACCACGGCCACAGTGGGATTTTAAGATATATTAGTGAGACTGTTTCCGGGAAATGTCGTCGAACAAACATACCTCATCGCAAGGGAGACAGCAAGGCCCAACATCTACGACACTTTGACTTGTCCCCACATATCATGGACTCTTCGCCTGCCACTCCCACTACAAATCACAGCCCTTATGAAAAGTCAGCAGAGTTCGCGAGGCTATACTACTTCTTCGAGAAACTTACTCAGCCACGATCGCGTGGAGGGATCCCAAATCAAGATCAAGAATCGACATCTCGCAAGACTACAGCGGATGGACTCGGGACGGTTCCAGAGGACATCGCGCCCCTTCTGAAGAACCTGTCGGCCATCCTGACGAAGGACGACTCTGCGGATGGAGATGTGCTCGAGGCCGGTGATTATGATGCCCAGGTGAGCATCTCGGAAACACCGATGACGGCATTGGCATCCACCTTTGCCCCATGCTCCTCACCTCTGCCCTCCACCCACCACCCAATTTCCGATTCCGTGTCGACGCGTCCACGGCGGAACACGGTAGCAGGGTCAGGACCAGGGCCAGGTGACCAGACCTGGTCGAGCACGAGAACTCCGATCGACCAACAGCAGCAACAGCAGCAATCCCGGCGGGTCCAGACGAGGCGATTCCCCTTGGGGGAAAGACACTACCCGTTCACGTTCAAGTTGCTGTTGCACAAACTGTACGATCTCGAAGAATGGGCGGCCAAAGTCCAGGGGGTCCTCGCGGCCAGCCAGGAGCAATTTCGTTCGCTCAGCTCCTCCTCACCGGCCGGTAGCTCCAGCAGCAGCGGGGGGCCTCGCTCGCCCGGTTCTCCCGGGTCCACCACTTTTTCCAGCCCACTCTTTGGTGAGGTCTCGCCACTGCTAGAGTCGCCGTCGCCCACGCGCAGGCGGCGCGCGCAGTCCGTATTATCGAAAACCAAGGCCAATGATGCCGCCCCCATCATCATCACCAGCACCACCAGCACCAGCACCACCACTCGGTCTGGTCCTGTCTCGCCGAAGCCAAAGCTTTCAAAGCCTTCACAACCTTCTCGCGCGGTGAAAAAACGCATCGTCAATCGTCGGCGGTCAACGAATGGACTTGGGGTCGGAAAGATGGGGGAATGGATGTACGACGTGGCTGTGTCGTCTACTGACGCGGACAACACTGACGCTAAAGGGAACGAGTCAGTGCGGCGGCGTAAGCGCGTGCTTTCCTCGGTCGGGTTTGCTGAGGAGAGGAGATCTGTTGGTTGCGATGTGACTAACAGCAGCTTTTTTGGGTGTGAGCACATCTGCGCTTTAAAGAGTTAGCGCAGGGTGGCAGGGCATAGACAATTTTAGTTGGGCACTGGGGTAGTTTTTACTATAAGGGCATGTAATTATTTTTTGTTGTACTGATCGTCTAATTGTTCACTTCTCCGACAAGGCCTTACCAACTTATAATTATCCATCTGATATTAACTTATTGGATGAACCAGCAATGCAGGCCATAAATGTTCCCATGAAGAGCCAGTGATATAATAGTATCTATTGTACAATATACACGAAGAACAATTAGGAAACATCAGACTACGTGCGCTCCCCACGCAGCCGACGTGCGAGAGCAAGATCCTTTGGCTGGATAGTAACACGCTTGGCATGAATAGCAGCAAGGTTGGTATCCTCAAAGAGCGAGACAAGATAAGCCTCAGCGGCTTCTTGCAGTGCCATCACGGCAGATGACTGGAAGCGCAAATCGGTCTTCAAGATGGGTCAGCAATGACATCCAGAAAAGGAAACGCCGAAACCCACTTTGAAGTCTTGCGCAATCTCACGAACAAGACGTTGGAAAGGAAGTTTACGGATGAGAAGCTCAGTCGACTTTTGATAACGACGGATTTCGCGGAGGGCGACAGTGCCTGGGCGGAAGCGATGGGGCTTCTTCACACCACCAGTGACAGCCTAATTGAAGGCGATTAGGCACAGCTACTAAACAAATAGGGAGAGAAAACTTACTGCTGCGGCAGTTTTACGCGCTGCAGACTTGGCAGCCAGCTGCTTACGGGGCGCCTTGCCTACAAGGCAAGAGTGAGAGGTGATAGGAGGGACAATAATTACAAGTAAACTCACCACCGGTAGACTTGCGAGCAGTTTGCTTAGTGCGGGCCATTGGTAAAGACTTTACGTATGACAAAAGGCAGATATATGCGATGTCAAGAGGGGAAAGAATGGGTGATACTTAAGTCAAAGGAAGGCGGTATATATACAGTGTCGGACGCGCCAGTCACGTGCATTCAACGACGCGCGACCAGTTGATCAACAAAGCACAGCCACATCCACCCTTCAAACCCTTTATAGTACTCCGGCCCCACCTTCCACCTGACTCATACTTCCTCATTCGTCGCCGCCTAGTGCCCTTCGCCCATCTAAACACTTACTCTCTTACTCCCATCAACACCTTTTAAATATGTCTGGACGTGGCAAAGGCGGAAAGGTATATTCTTTTCCTGTAGATGCAGGGCATTCTAATTAATCCTTTTCCTTCAAGGGCCTCGGAAAAGGTGGTGCAAAGCGTCATCGTAAGATCCTTCGGGATAACATTCAAGGTATGTGAAGGGTTGCGTTATCGTTCTCTGCTACGCTCTCTTACATTCTGAGTAGGTATTACCAAGCCAGCCATCCGTCGTCTCGCGCGTCGTGGTGGTGTGAAGCGTATCTCGGGCTTGATCTATGAGGAGACACGTGGTGTTCTCAAAATATTCCTTGAGAATGTGAGGAGCTTGCTCTTTGTCTTGTAATGTTCTCATCCCTTTCAGGTCATCCGTGATTCTGTGACTTACACAGAACACGCCAAGCGGAAAACCGTCACGGCTCTGGACGTTGTCTATGCTCTTAAGCGGTCGGGGCGCACGTTGTACGGTTTTGGTGCTTAGACTATTCCTCAAACTGTCTTGTATTTGTATCATTATAATGAGGTTCCTTCTGTTATCTGATTTTCCGTCCTCGCTGTCCTGAGCTGAGTCGAATTACCACATACTCCATTGGGGTTGTAACTGCTTTTAAGAGCTGGGCACAATAATGCGGTAGTGATTAAGGAGGAAATATAATGAAGGTAGATATAGAATTGGGTGTACATGGTGGTGTGCAGGCAGCCAGGATACGAGATCGAGAGTTTGCCCAGCATCGAGCCTCTCGACTGATCTGTCGTCTCCCACATACGTCGCCTCATAGGGCACATCCATTTTTTTGGCCAGGGCAAGGGGTATGAAGAACAAGGGCGCCCTCCATATTTTTGAAATTTTCTTGAGACTATTTTCAACACTTCTATGAGAGCTACTGTAGTCCCTTAGAACGTATGCACGGGTCCTGACGCGCCTGACGGTCCACACGGAAGGGTAGGCGACTGTACCTGAAATTACACGAAGATTATAATAAATAATTTAATGGCGGTATATCTTACAGTAATTATTTACAGATGTGCTGAAAACGCCCTGATGTCTGATGACAGGTCTTATCCACTTTGAACAAGGACATATCCAACAACCCAAGACAAGACAAGCTGGACGCGCTCCGCACTCTCCTCTGCGCTGGAATCGAAAATGACTGCAATTCGTCTTTATCCCCCTCTGTTCGAAGAAGGGAAGGGTGTTGATTTTTTGCAATCTGGCCGCACGTTGTCTGTTGCCCAATCCCCCAGAGACAATTCTGTTGCGGTATTCGCTACGAACGCGGCTGTAGGTCAAATGTCAATAACGGTTTTTGTATATCGCCTAACTGTATTGCAAGGTCGACTCAAAGGCCCTCAAAGCGCTTAAGGAGAAGCTCCCCGAGTCGCAGGACATTTATACTGCAAGTACAGATAACGTACCGTCATCTGGACGGCGGCTGGTACGTGGGATATATGCCAAGCGCGAGAGCACGGCTTAGTTGGCGTCGAGTTTGTGACAGAGACATCCGTCATCTTTGCCTCGCTCCAGGACTTCAAAAGAAATCAAAGGGAGCAAGATTCACATTTGTCTGTATTCTCTATCCTATGTACTGCCAACCACTCATTAATGCCGTTTCAGAGGGCGTAGCGAACAGGTTTCGCAGGTGTTGATCAAGCATGCCCTAGATTATGTCAAGCTCGTCATAGACAGCTGGGCGCAAGCGTCTGTGAGTGCCCCCTCCGACCCCATGTCTGCGTGCTAACCCTCCTGCTAGAAACCAGTAAATAGAACCCAACCCCTTCGATACGATGCCAACCATTATCGGATATTATATACCTGTCTTTCGCTCTTTGTTGTCCTTTACCTTCCTGAGGCTGGTTTTGATGATGCCCCGGTGGGAGAAGAGTTGATGGAGTGGCTCAACACGCATTTTATCGAACCTTCATCCGAAGAAGGTGATCATCTTAGCTCACAAGATAGTCCATGGCAGGACGAATCGTTCTGGCCTTATCTTACAAGGTACTCTTGCTGTCTTAGAGGTAGAAGAAGGCTTGACCTGCACTTTATGCAGATCTGTTCTGCGGGGATTCTCAAAAGCACCAGTTTTTCTGTTGGAGACCCTATCTCGCCATCCTTCCGAGCACCTCCAGAGTGTAGCGCAACATCTGG
The DNA here is from genome assembly GCA_003313875.1 of Russula aff. compacta. NCBI lineage: Eukaryota > Fungi > Basidiomycota > Agaricomycetes > Russulales > Russulaceae > Russula > Russula aff. compacta. The sequence continues at coordinate 25,309 of QLOT01006693.1, read as the reverse complement.
CACCTTTACTCAGCTCTCACCCCCGTATCGTCCAGTTCTCCAGTGAGCGTGATTTCGTGATCGCCCTTCGCCGCTGGAAGGAGAAGGTCAAAACACTCCGACTCGAACTCCATCGTGTGCCGGAAGACGCACGAGAGGACGAGTTTGAGAACTGGTGGAAGTCATTCAGCAACATTGTGGGTATACTGGAGGGCCGTCCCGAGATCATTCAAAACATTTGCTTCGATCTCAATGCCGATTGGAAGGAGGTCTGCGCTGCTTGGAGCATTTTTGTGAACCATCGACTTCGAAGGCAAGATCTTCCGTGCGTATTCGCGACCTGCCGCGGAATGATTGCTTCTTATCTTACTCCTAGAGAGGTGGTAAATCAAATTTTAGAGAGTATGCCTCCCGATCCAACCGACCTTGAAGATATGATCCACGTAGCTTTGTTCCGCGGTGAGACAATGGAGGCGCTATCCTGCGCGACCACATTGGACGTTTGGCTAGCGGCCCACTGGGTTGACCTCATGGAAGCCGTCGACCTGCTGAATACACGCGTCGGCGATGAGTAAGAAATCCCTCCTCGTATTGTGCTTATCACTGAGTTCCGCGAATAGTTCAGATGTCCCCATTCGCGACCAGTATATTTTATCATATGCGGACTACTTGCATTCTGACCCAGCGCTATGGCGTATCACGGTAGCCTACATGTGCTCCTGCGGGCCTATAGGGAGGGAGCGTGCAGATCAAGTGTTGCTTCGCGTACCCATCAGCTTGAAGCCGAACGCGGGTGACTCTAGTGGTGTGAATGCCGCAGCTCATTTAGGTGAAGTTCCGGCCGCATTGAAAGCTGTCATCGAAAGCTGTCATGAGTACGGGAGGGAGCCGGTGCGGCGCATGGTTTGCACGGTATCTGCTCTTCTTGCTACGTCTATTCTGTCCTTTTCTTATGCAATATCACACAGATCGCGGCACAAAATTTCCTGAAACACGGAGAATATGGACTGGCTGTTTCGTACGCAACGTCGGCAGAAAATTGGACGTGGCTCGGCCGAATAGTCGACGCGGTCTTGGCTGAATATATCAAACACGGTTTGTATATGTGTCCTGCACTACTATTCGTGCTGATGAAATTGTAGGACCGGAAGTTTTTGCCCGATCAGTAGCTGCAGTTGCACCCTCACTACAAGAGCTACGAGCACATCCAGGTGCTGATGGTGTATTCACACATCGGCTTATGTTCGCGGTCCGCTACGCTGAGTTTCATCAACGAAGGATAAGTGGTGATCTGCAGGAAGCAGCGTTGGATCTCCTGACTATGTTCAATGAGGATCTTGCGCCGAAAACATGGTGGGGTGTTCTCTTGTGTGACGCGGTTGAACTCATCCGGAACGGTAAGTGATGTTACGTTCTCAACTCTACCTGTGTCTAATCCTATTCTCTTCAATGTAGACGATTTGATGCTATACTCATCTTCCGGGGCTGTTGAGTTACTCAAACGGCTCGAAGAAGTGCACCTCCGAGCCTCACAAGGATCTGGGGATGCTTACCTGTCAATCCTCATGACCACGATGGGGGGATCGAATGAGGCTGAGGCTCTTCAACGTCTTAAATCTGCTCGTCTCTCCCTAGCAAAGTACTATGCAAAATGCACCATGGTATCTGGTGGGCGTGATATCAGAGGTTCACGAGTGGGGGTTATCGCAGTGTAGTTGACCAGAATGTCGTATTCCAGACTCCCCTCCCCACTCTGCTTTTCCTGGTGTAAGGCTCTGCTGAGAAATCGGCCTGACTGACGTCGCCAAGGACTGGTTTTCGCCTCCTGGGCCCTGGAGTAAGAATACGTATTCGAATGCTCTCGTCCCTGAAGCTTGAAGCGCAGCAATTTAAATATATTCGTCTGTCCAGACCAACGCAAGCCTCCCATTACCATTACACGCCACACTCGTGGTTACGGTCGCGATTACATAATCACACAACCATTGGCGAGATCATCATTTTCTGACTGATGCGATGCTTTTCAGCTGTGCCACTCTGCTTACTGTGACTTGTGTCGTAAATGAAAGACAATAACGGTCTTGGCTCAGCTCCGGTCTGTCAAGTGGCGGCAGTAAGTCGTGTCCGCTGCAGTGTCATAGTTGTGATAATCGCTCATGATTAATCCAATGGAACCTGGAATCGCCTTTTAGCGCGCGCTGAAGATGTCCTTCACCATCAACGGCGTTCCCGGGCTCCAGCTCCAGCTCTACTTCGCGCGACTACGTATCCGCTCTTACCACTCTTGTTGGTAAACTGTTTGTTTCATCTGGCGGATCGCTGGTGTACGTACCTGAGAACAGGGCTCCTCGTGTCTATGGTGTCACCCGCCACCCGGGGGCTCGCCCCGCAAACTCAAAATAGCTCGAGGTCTTTCTCTCTCTTTCTTGGTCTTTTCTTCTCGAGTGGTCTATGACTGCTCCGCCCACCGCGGAAGCTAAAACGCGTCCCGTGTGGAACTGCTTTCGCCACTAGCAAGGAGCGGAATACTGGAGCAGTCGGAGTTGGTTCGTCTTGTTGTACGGAAACCGTGCCTCCACACCACGGTGCCCTGTCAGCGTTGGCCTTCACAACCGCCTTTCAGCTTGTGACCGGAACATCGCTACGCGCTACTGACGCGCTCGAGAGAAGAGGACGCATGTGTATGCTGGCGTCTCTTGACATCGCCGGATTCCCCTGCACTCCAACCCCTCCTCCCATTTTGTACTCGTCTTCTACGTGCTGGTGCTTCGCGTACGTCGCGAACTTTAAGGACGGCCACATCCTCTTCCTGTTTTGGGCTTTATCTGTCGACTGGGTTTCGGAATGGACTCCCTGCTTGCTTCTTTACGGTCGTCTATGGGTGCGTTGATCTCGGGGTGATGGACCTGTATGAGTTCAGTGTTTCTCCGCCAACCTTCCCAACAGATCTCACTACTCTACTGCATCTTCAGCGACTGTAGTGGCGAGACAATCGTATGGTATAAATGAAAAAAGGTCATGTTGCCTTCACTACCCTTCAGTGTTTTCGGTTCTACGCCTCGAATCCTCTGCAAATTCGCAAACTTTTAGCATGTGTACCACTGTAACTACCTACACGGAACATCCGTGCGGCGCGGTTATATTCTCTGGTCGTTCACGCGTAGGTGGCATGAATTATTTCGCTTTCATGCGTTTAACTCGACCTTGACTCCCTTGCAGACGGATTGCGGCCAAAGCACCTGTGCTGGCAGTAACCGACATGCAGGACAGCATCCTGGTCATCCCTGCACCACGGCGTGCCAGCAATCGTACGTATCGGTCTATTCACCGTCACTTGCATGCTTGGGACTTGCTCACGAGATGAAGCAGCATCAAGCAAATATCCAATAACGTGAAGACTAGCAAGCCATGCCCGCGTGGTTGCTGATGTGCCTACTCGATCTGTTCTTCGTTTTCCCGGATCGTTCTTCGCAATTCACCCCTTGGCCGAATTTTTTGGGATCGTACCATCACCACATCTGACCGATAGTATATCAGGTTCACGAGATCATTCTGGAATGTATCACACTGTAATCATATGCCGCGGGCGGCAATAGATATTCTTGTTTGTTGTTCATCGGACTGGACAGTAGCCGAGATGGCGATCAAGCGAATCGCATCTACGTACGCTACGTACGGAAGATCGCATCTGGTCATGAGTGAGCGCTGTGAACGTCTACGGGATAAATCTATTTTTGTTGGTACAAGTAGATGAGGAAAGTGTGGGCCAGCCTCGGTAGATTTACCGCAGAGGATGTGAGTGTGTCGAGGTCAATCCAATGTCGGCCCGGAGCAGAGGCAGAGGCAGAGCAGAGTTGAGCGCAGACGGCAACCGCGCAACAAACGCTCGCCTCGCCGCTTCTTTCTAATCCCTCATCTAAATCCCTTTCCTCATTCCGTCCTTCTACCTCTCCCTCCCTCTTCACTCCCCGCTCATGAGTCTCAGAATCGCGGATGACCCAGTCGCCTCGGGTTCAGCAGACGGCCACCCCATCGTCGGCTCTCCCAATGCCACTCACTCTCCCCATGCTCTCCAATCCCATTCTGCACAGCCCGCTATTTCCACCTCCTCTAGCAACTCCCCAAACGTCGCCATCTCCTCCAGACCCTCTCTCTCCTCAAAATCCTCCTCGCCGCCTAGATCGAGCACAGAAGCCGACCTGGCCGGTAAACCGTCCCCTTCAGTAACGGCCCGATGGCGAAACAGTCTTCCACCCGCCATGCAGCGGGCAGACATCAACAGTGAGGCTCAAAGCGATTCAATTACCATCGTAGAGCCTGGCTTTGATGAGAATGTGCTGCGAGCTCTCTGTGACCTCGATGTGAGTCCCCCGTGTCCGAAATCCAAGTGTGAACCTGCTCAGCCGGTTCCTCTTCCCCCCGATTAGTGCGGCATTCCTTTATTACTCGACAGGATCAAACAGAGCATGGTATCATGCAGGGTATGTTTGTACCTGCCATACTTCGCGCCGCGTCCCCCCCTGAGCATCCTCCTCTCCCCACTCCCCTCTGCAGGAAGCCTCCGTGTTCTTCAAGAAGCGTGCCGTGCTTGAGGAGGAGTTTGGGAGGGGCATGCAAAAGCTTGCTAGAAACACTGCTGATCAATATGCCATGGGTGATGGCAAAGCTGGGTGCGTCTCTCTTGTCTTCTCTCGATCCCTTCAGCCCCCGACTCGGTAAATCCCCCATGTACTTCAGCTCTTTCGTCACTGCATGGCAGGCAACCATGAAAATTCATGAGATCATTGCCGAGAATAGGCTTCGCTTCGCATCTCGGTTGAATGAAATGAGCGAGGAGCTGGCGAACTTAGCGAAGGAGGTGGACAAAAACAGAAAAGGGGTATGTATCACCTCTTATGTACGAGTCGCCTTCCAGCCCTGACAAGAAGGCCTTTCTATCTATCTAGACCAAGGAACTTGCAACTCGATACGAACGTAACTTGCAGGATTCCGAAATAACTACGGAGAAAAGCAAACTGCGCCTCGATACAACAATGGAAGAACTTGCTCGTATACTGCTTCAGAAAGAGGGAGAACCAACCAAGGATTCTGTTATTCAAACCCGTACGCCGGCCGGCGGGAAGCGCGCGATTGGAAAGGCGGTAGCGAAGGGTGGGCTATTATTGAAAGGAAAGAACCCTGGAAATGTAAATTCCTGCCCCCCTTTTTCTTCTCTTCATAGCCTTGCGACGATAACGCCCTCATCACCCGTGCTTGCAGATTCAACGACAGGAAGATGATACTCGCGCTCGTGTACAAACGTCTTCCCAGTCCTATCACAAGTCAGTGCAGGAAACCCAGGGTTTGAGGCAGGAATACTTCAATCTTCGGCTTCCTCAATTACTCCGCGTCCGTGCTTCTAAGCCCCCGCTTTCGCCCCGACTTCTCACCCCTATTTCTTTAGGCTTTGAAAGAGTGTGCGGATGAAATAGACCTCGGAACACAATACCACCTCACGCGTTATGCGTTCTTATTCGAAAGCATCGTCTTGAGTGACGGGTCGACCTTGGCGCCAAGTGGCATCGAAGATGGTACGTGTCAAAAAGGAAGTCCCCCTGGGAACGTTTTATCTGAAACGCGAGAGCAGGGCCCGGACTGAAATCTACCATCGAGTCTATAGACAACCGATCCGACTTTAAAGTATATATGCAGAATTATGCATACGCCCACGGCGGTGTGCAGCGGGGCCCTCGCCGCACAGGACCCGAGCATGAGGGCTTCGTAAGTTTGCGCACATCGCGGAAGCGTGGTATCATCTTATCTGATAACTGGTTAAGCTGCCTCCCTTACCCCAACATGTTGACCGCACAAACCCGACACCCCACAGCGCCAACACGCCTAGTAGTAGCCATTCACAGCTCCCCGATCGGGTCAGGCCTACATTTGGCGTCGACCTCGCAGAACAAATGGTCCGCGACGGTGTAGAAGTCCCACACATCATGGTTAAATGCTGCGAGGCGATTGAGAAGTACGGCATCACGACAGTGGGCGTCTATCGGATCGGCGGGACGATGAGCAAAGTCACTCGGCTGAGAGACAAACTTGATAAAGGCACGGGATCGGTCCTCATAGACTTGCAAGGCGAGACATCACTGATGTGCGCCTACAGATTTAGAGGCTACAAACCTCGACGCCGAAGAATGGTCGGGCGACATCAGCAACGTGACGAGTGTTTTGAAACTCTGGCTTAGAGAACTGCCAGAGCCTCTTTTGACGATGCAGTTGCACCAAGGTTTTCTAGACGCGGCTAGTGAGCACCCATCCTTCCCTTTCACGTCGTGACGGATCGAGTGACCGGTGTGGTTGGACAGAAATCGAGAACGATCGTTTGAGGCACATCCGGCTTCACGAACGGGTCAACGACTTGCCGGATGCAAATTATGCAACGTTAAAATATTTCATGGGCCATTTACACAAGTATGGAGACCGGATTTTTGGTCGCGCTCACGCTAAATTACATTCTGGCAGGATTGTGCAATACGAAGCACAGAACTCGATGTCTATAGGTAATATAGCAATTGTCTTTGGGCCTACATTGTTCCCCGCCACAGCACCCCACGGTGTTAATGGACAGGATGGTCTCGTTGGTGCAACAATCCAGAACAAGGTATGTCAATTCCGTTTCGACCCGGAAGAATCTTTTTCACGGTGATGGTGGTGCTTTTAGGCGATTGAGACCATTCTCGAACACTACACCGACATATTCGTCGACGAGTCTGAAGACTCATGAGCTTTCACTTTCTTTGCCGTTATTTATGAGGACTAGTACCTACATCACTATTTGGTTCCATATAAACTTTGTATACCCCTCTCCCACTGTATCGTCGTCGTGCAGTCGCAGACGCTGGAATAACCGTACAATGTAATTTCTCTATAGCAAGTATTGATCGTCGTGGCCTTGGGGATGTATATGTAGATGAGTACAGGAGGTGAGGGACGATTCTCAGACATGTATCCCCGATCAACGCGGTCGAGTGGGAGTTGCTAGAGACCATAGGTCGCGTCAGTTTCTACGCTGGCAGCTAGGTAGCACATGCATTGACGCACAGAGATAGCAACGAGGGGGAGAGCCTGAGGAACTAGGTATCCATGTTCCAGCCTCGGAGAGCGACCACTCAGTCCGAGAGGGGAATATAACGTGTCGCAGCGATGGGCACGCGCCCATCCAGGCAACACACAGACGCTGTTCTTCTATGGTGTTCTGACCATCGGACGTGGTTGCCGTACGATGTACGGCACTGGTCGGCGAGAGATCTAGGCCGCGTAAATTGTAGAATGCCACGAGGACGGTCGTGAGCGCCGTCAGAAGCTGCTAAATAAAAGAAAAAAAAAAAAGGAGGCGCCAGCCACCCGTGGTCAGCTCGTGATTCTGAACAAGTACAGTACACAGCGTAGGAGGATAGGCGCGCTCAAAGGGGAAAAAAATACTAGCGCCAAGGCGGTGAAGAGAGAGCGGGGAGGTAATAAATAAAAAAACGCCCGGGACGTACTATGCCAGAAAGCGCATAGTGCAGCGTGTGTCGAAGGGCGAGGCGCACTTTGAGCCATTCGACGTGATACAAGTGTCGCGAGACGCTACGAAGGAGCGTGGGCGTGACGCTCATGGCGGAGAGGTCGAGTTGACGAACGGGGATGCTGCCCTTCGCTATGCGCGCGAGGACCTCCTCGGTCGCGCCACCACCGACCATCAACTGGCACCCTCCACCTCCCCCAGCGCCCCCTCCACCACTACCCCCACCTCCACCTCCGCCTCCACCGCCGCCACCGCCACCACCGCTCCAGCCATTACTCCGGCCGTCATGACCATAGCCATAGCCGTAGCTTTCTACGAGACTGAGCGCCTGCACGGGTCTTCCGGGCAAGATAGACGCGGCCGTGGCAGGGTGCCCACGGAAGGAGCATAGATGCGGCACGTCGGCGGGCGAGAGGCGTAGCGTGCGGCGGTAGTCGCCGCCCAGTCTGAGGTGAAGCAGCGCTGGGTGGCGGCGGAGCACGCGTTCGAGATCGGGTGGCGAGCCGATGCCGTGGAGCGATAGCATGCGCAGGGAGGGGAGCGGGCAACACGGTGGGGCAATGAAGTGGTGGTGGTGCAATGTGGATAATTGTGGTGCGGTCCCGGTGCTGGTGCTTGTGCTGGTGGTGATTGGGAGGTGAGTTGCGAGCCCAAAGGAGAGTTCGAGCGAGTAGAGGTGGACGAGCGCGGGCACGAGCGTCCTGGCGATGTTATGGGCGATGTAAAAGAGGAACAGGGGATTCTCCACCGCGTCCGTTTCCCAGCGGATGTGGAAGTGCCGGACATACTCCGTGAGGTGCGGGCGCACCGAGAGCGTCTCGCAGCAGCGTAACGTGGCGGATGGCACGGCAGGCATCGTCGGCATCGTCGTCGTTGTCATTTGCTGCTGCTGCTGCAACGACAAGTCCCCCATCCCGGCACTCCTCAGGCCTACTATACCCATCCCCACTAGCGACGACGCGCGGGGCACGACTTCGTGTATGATGATCGCAGAGTAGAGGAGGCGCTCCGCGTTGGCGCGCCACCGGCGGGAGACGAGGGCGACGCGGGTGAGTGCGTCTCGCGAGAGGTGGGCAAAGATGACATCGAGTATCTCGTTCGGGAGGAGGCTACTCCCGAGATCGTTCATCACAGTCTCCGCTCCCGGCGGCGGCAACGTGAATGACGACGTTGTTGTCGGAGATAAGGCAAAGACGGGATCACGAGAGTAATGGCCCATTGACATCGGCACGGACAGAGACATGGGTGTGTGTGTGTGTGTGCGCGCAGATAGGGGGATGG
>QLOT01006618.1:360-48751 GCA_003313875.1 Russula aff. compacta | reverse complement strand
GTCCATCAGGTGCCGCAATGTGCCACAACCTACTTACTATAATCATGGTGACCGCTCGCTTCGAGGCCAAAGACTCAGCTTGCGGTACATGACCCGCTTACGTACAGTGTGCTAAAAAAAATTATGACAAATCTCAGTTTCGCGCTTATGCTGCTTAAACAGAAACTGTGGCAGGCCATGCGCTTTGATTTGCTGAAGACAGACAGTGTTCTCGCATCACACAAAGTGGGTGCTCCTGTTAGTAAGGGTGTCTTCCAATGCTTTCCAGACAACTCGGAACCTCTGCTTATCAGAAATAAAATATCTGAATTGTGCCATTCGAGAACTGCTAGCGTTTAGTAATAGTACTAGTAGATGGCAATCAAAGGAAGGTGGGAGACGACAGAACAAATGAGTGACAAAACTAGGTACCACAGCTGGAACTAGGGTTATATTAGGGGGGGAAAGTGTCCAACGACGCCCTCCACCTCCTTCAGGTTCACAGAATGATGTTGACCGGGGAACAATTAATGCCAACGAGGGAACCTCCATCTGAATATAGAACTGGCATTAGCAATCATCAACAATCAAAGATAAGAGAGAAACACAGACAGTTTTGCACATCGTTACAGCAAGTCGCCTTATTGGAACTGTGAGGCACTTTAGCACCTGATGCGTAACACGAAGGAGAGACAAGAACGCTACCATTGACTGCTGCCGACGACGTCGGTGCAGGACAAGCCAATAGGGACATCGGCGTTCGTGATCCCGCCGAGAAGGCCGCTGAGAATGCCGCTGTTGGTAAGTTCGCCGAGGATGCCGAGGCCGTTAGGAAGAACGCTCGGCAGGTTGCTAGCACTGGTGATTGTATTGCAGCACTGGATGGTCCCCGTGTTGCACTGGCTCACAGCAGGCGCAGGTTGAGGGGGTAAAGCAGAGGGTCCAGCCCTGCGCACTGGGGTAACAGACGCGAAGGCACCACTCGCAGCAGCGAAGGCAACGGCCAAAGAGATCAACTTGCTGAAGATCATTGTGAAGTAGTGGAGACTGGAAGGAGGGGATGGTAGTTGGTAGTAGTAATAGCTGCGTTGCAAGCTGGGGTAGAGAGAGGCGCAACGAGCTGCCTTTTATAACCATTTTTCCATGCACCGTGTGCCGAATAATAACGAGGTTCTTGAGAAACGCATTGTCAATCAAGCAGTGGCGTCGTGCCCGTTGCATACTTCATGAGGAAATGGGCAATTACCAGCGGGCCCGATCCGGGGCCAAAGTCATCAGTGCATTTTTAGAATCGCCTAGGGACAGTTAGTGGACAGCTCCAACATTTATTCATACTTCAGCCAAGGATGAATGTTGCCTCAACGTCTGACGCACAACAAACACTGGAAGTACGAAGACTGTACAATTTCAGCTTCACCTACAAAGTCTATGTAGACAACTTACGTGGCATCCTTTTGGAGCGGGGAAATAGTAGCAACCAGTTACTTTTAGGATACATCACCGAGAAGTGATCATGAGTTACAGTACACCAAGTCCAGGGAGCCACGAAGCGACAGTGGGCGGCATCGGACCTCATTAGGCCTTAGATGGCATCGATCCAGTGCTTACGGCCAATCAACTCTCCAAGTTGCTTCCATTGGTCATAAAGTCCCATGAGCGCTAGTGCCAATGAAAACAGTGAGGAAGCGCGCCGGGTTGCCATCGGTGTAGGCCCTGTTTGGATTCTCGGGATGTACAGTATTTGATGTAAGTCTCGCCATGCTCATACCATAGATTCACAAAGAGATCACCATTGGTGAAGCCCAAGGCCGTCGTTTTGTCCGTTCGGTGATAACAGAACGTGCTGACAACGACCGAGGAAGAAACGCGGGATCTACATTGGTAAGCGCAGATGTGGTGAAGGTGTCTCGGAGAACACACGTGTTATAGCCGCCGCGAATGATACCGGATATTACACCGTCGACCACAACCCAGAATGACTTTTTTCTTGGTTTGTAAGCCTATGGCACAAGCGAAACACGCCACAGTGAGAGTCTGCGGTCCATCGGCCGATGCCCAGCAGATGACCCGAGTGTCGGCCGGCGATGGTGATGAGTCCGCGGGCTGAAGATCGTATGGTAGCAATTCATCGGGAAGAATGCGAACAGAAGAACAGGTGACACCAAAAAGCTCATAATGAGACGCCGCTCACCCGTAATTCTCTTCCATATCTTTGTGACTTTGCACATCAAACCATGTGCATGGTTTAAAAGAAAGGAAGAAAAATATGTCATAGACTCTGTTGAGAAGCTGTCGGCCGTTGAAAAGCACAGATCGGTCATCCGGGCTTTTCGCGCAAAAGCAAAAGCAAAAGGTGCCGGAGTGGATCACATAATCTCCTGGAAAAGGAAAAAATGCATGTGCAAGGTTGCAAGGCTTGTGGCAAGCAAGGCGGCGTTTAGTAATTAGAAAAGAAGGGGATCCAATTAATGACAAATGGGGCACCTTCAGACAAACCATCATAGTCGCCATCGTACAGAACGAGCTGCGAAAGTGGCCTTTAGCAACCTGTCCAGCAAGTGTTAGGTAGGTGAAGCGATGTTCAGTTGGGAGCGTGCATGTGGTCCAAGTGAGGCATCTTCAAGATCAATAACGCCAAGTACGACTACAACGATTATCATTCGTCGTAGTCGTAGTTGAGGCCTCGACTACGACGAATGGTAATCGTTGTATTCGTTGTAGTCGTTGAGGCTTGAGTACAGGCTCTATCAACCAGGTAAAATGTTTCTGGTGCCGTGCCGCACATCGCAGTGCGGGTATCGTAACAAGAAGCTTCGAAGCAAGCTGAATAGGATGATGATGATGATGCGGCCAGACGTCGTGGCGTGTTGCTGTCACGGCAAAGTGAGTGAGTGATGAATGCCATGACATGACATGACAGCTGGGACTGAGCCACAAAAAACCGAACTGGCAACTTTCATACCCGGCCCGGTACCCGACTCCGCATCCCATCTATACTACCTTGTACAGGCCCCAGCTACTGCTGAGATAAAATTCATTGCTCAAAGTCCTCGCTGACCTTGCGACTCCCTCGGGCCATCTTCCTGGCCTCGCTCTCGTTCATTTAACCCTCCAAAAAAACGACTGTAAGCGGATCCGAGAGCTGCGGCATCGCTCCGGTCTTCTCGGTTCTCTTCCATACGTGAGCCGCACGAAAGCTCCGCCTTTTCGCCGCTTCTGCCCCGTCCTCCGACTGACTTCCCTTCCACCCGCTCTCGCATCTCGACGCCACTCTCGCCCGCATCGCATGCAATGCAATAGACTGGTACCCTTTATTGCAGTTGCCGTAATTTTCTTCCTCTCCGACTCGACTTGGAACTCAACGGGTGTGCCCGCCAAGGATCGTACCGCACACCACCATTTAGAGTACTAGCACTGTTACAAGAATCGAAGAATATATGATCAGAATTCCCTGTCAGTTGCCAGTAGAGTAGTAACAGTAGCTCGCTAAGACACGGCCACACCGGTGAGCTCCCCTCTGCAGCACGTTCCACGCCTCTCAACTGCGCCGCCCACCTTCACTGTGTTTCCTCACCACGAGCCCCTGCTTCATGCCAACGCCCAACCAGCGCCCTCGCCCTCGTCGCTCGCTTCACCATCTCCGATTGCACCACCATTACTGGCAACACGACCCCAGGGACCGCCGCCTATGCGCGTGCGGTCGAGGTAGCCTTGGCGTTGGAGCTGGACGAGATACGCGTCAAAGAGTTGGTGTGCGATGTTGTGTGTGTGCGGGGAGCACGAGTTGTGTTGGAAGGGCGGAGCCAAGAGTCAGCGGAGAAGCATGCCCAGGTCCGCTGCTCGACGGCATCAGCGCTGTTCTGCAGGAGTAGGAAAGAACAGTAGAACAGTAAAGGGGGGGAAGGAGGAGAAGGATGGAAAATGGGCAAGTGGAGGGAAAGGAAAAGGATTAAGGACTGGCGGGAGACGCACTGTCGCTGAATATCTTGCCTCTTACGAGGACGAGAGCGAGGATGATACGTAGGTGACTCAGCGCGGACAGCTGGTTCGCGCTATTCTAAGCAATGAGAGACCCATACGTAGGCATGCCAGGCTCAATGCCGTCGATGTCATCCGGTGCGTCCGCAGCCTCCGCTTCGAGGATACACTTGTTCGTCGTCGCCGCACGTTCGACGAGAACGGGATCGGGCGTTGAGCGAAGGATGTATGTCTTGAAACCCTGCGAGACGGCTGCACAACCAGCCCCAGCCAAACCAGCAAACGCGCATGCCCGACCAATCAATCAATTAATCAGAACACATCCCACAGTCCACATTCGGGCAAGCACACCGCACCTTTCTTCCTGAGCCCAGTAACAGCCTGCCGACCACCCGCGCCGTACCAGATCCGTCGCGCATTTCTTTACATCGTCCCTGTGTTGCTTTTTTCCTCGTATAATGAGAGTTGAGTTGCTCGGGATGTATGTAGCTGCACATACCGTGCGAGTAATATCATCATCATCCATCCCCAGGCTCTTCATCGTCCTCGTACTGTAGTTTGGGGCTGCAACTTTTTCCTCATCATCATCGTCATCCTTGGCGCGTCGCTGGGAGCGACTGTAGCAATTTGTCTGTGGTCTGCGAAGGTGTGAGGGCAAAAGGTCCCGCACGTGACCATGGCTTGATGTCCCGGCGCTGGCCGACCACGGTACTCATCGCGATCCACCACATGTCCCATGCAACCAACCAAAACATATGTGAGCGCAAACTGCGCGCGAAGTGTCGCGCGCCAGCGCCACGACACTGGGCTCGAACGCGAGAAGATGACGGTGTGCCAACGACTCGTAAAGTCGCGATTCAGCCAGCGCCGGTCCTCTACCAGCAGCTGCGATGACACTCGGGCGTACGTGTTTCGCGTGTGCTACAGGCTTACAAACCAAAGAAAAAAGTCATTTTCCGGGTTACGGTGTAATAAATTCGGTATCATTCGCGGCGGCTAAAACACGTGTGTTCTCCGAGACACCTCCACCACCTCTGGGCTTACCAATGAGTAGATCCCTGGGTTCCTTCCTCGGTCGTGATCAGCACGTTTCTGTTATCACAGAACGGAGAAAACGACGGCCTAGGGCTGAGCCAACGGTGATCTCTTTGGGAATCCCTGGTATGAGCATGGCGAGACTTACAGCAAATACTGTACATCCGGAGAATCCATACATGGATGGCAACCCGGGGCGCTTCCTCACTGTTTTCATTGACACTAGCGCTCATGGGATTTGTGACCAATGGAAGCAACTTGGAAGGTTGATTGGCTGTAAGCATTGGACCAATGCCATCTAAGGCCTAATTAGGTCCGATGCCACCCACTTTCGCTTCTTGGCTCCCTGGACTTGGTGTACTGTAACTCATGATCGTTTCTCGGCTGAGGTATCCTAAAAGTGACTGGTTGCTACTGTTGCCCTGTTCCAAAAGGATGCCCCCTGCTATGCAATCCGCGTTCTAGTAAGTTGCCTACATTGGCTTTGTAGGTGAAGCTGACATTGTACACAGTCTTAGTACTTCCAGTGTAGCGCGTCAGACGTTGTGGCAACATTCATCTGAGGCTGAGGTATGAATAAATGTTGGAGCTGTCTACTAACTTCCCTAGGCGATTCTACCAAAATGCACCGATGACTTTGGCCCCGGATCGGGCCCGCTGGTAATTGCCCATTTCCTGGAGCCTGCAACGAGCACGACGCCACTGCTTGATTGACAATGCGTTTCTCAAGAACCCTTGTTATTATTCGGCCCACAGCTCATGGCAAAATGTTTATAAAAAGGCAGCCCTATTCGCCTCTCTCTACCCCAGCTTTCAACGCAGCTATTACTACTACTACTACCCACCGCCACGGCCTCCCTCTAGTCTCCACTACTTCACAATGATCTTCAGCAAGTTGATCTCTTTGGCCGTGGCCTTCGCTGCTGCGAGTGGTGCCGTCGCGTCTGTCGCCCCAGTGCGCAGGGATGATCCCTCTGATTCAGACTCTTCGCCTGCGACTGCTGTCAACCAGTGCAACACGGGGACCATCCAGTGCTGCAACACGGTCACCAAGGCCAGCAACCTGCCGAACGTTGGTCCCAACGGTTCAGACATCCTCAACAACCTTCTCAACGACGGCCTTCTCAGCGGCCTTCTCGGCGGGATCACGAACGTCGATGTCCCTGTTGGCTTGTCCTGTACCGACGTTGTTGGCAGCGGTGAATGGTAGCGTTCTTGTCTCTCCCTTCGTGTTTGGCATCAGAATGCTAAATCGCCGCACAGTCACAATGGGCCAACTTGCTGTAACAATGTGCAAAACTGTCTGTGTTTCTCTCTTATCTTTGATTGTCGATGATTGTTAATGCTAGTCCCCTATATTCAGATGGAGGTTCCCTCGTTGGGATTAATTGTTCCCCGGTCAACATAATTGTGTGAACCCGAAGGAGGTGGTTGGACACTTTCACCCTTTAATATAATCCTAGTCCCAATTGTGGTACCTAGTTTTGTCACTCTTTCGTCCTGTCGTCGTCATCCGGAAAACGGAAATGATCTTGACATGCTTAAACTTTCTTATCACGTCATCAAGATGCTTAGTAGCTAGTTCTTCTAAATTCTTACTTTCCTTTTTGATATCCATTAACGTGCACCTCCGGGGTACAGAACCCCATGCAGCACCGCTTTTTTTACAATCTAAACTACTTAATATGCTGTTCTAGTGTGTGTGTGTCACTACACGCGGGTCTGCTCCCATACTGTAACCTTCGGCATCGTTGCGTAGCGCGAGAATAGATTACCAGGGTTCGCCTGTGCGACGCCCGCCGCGAGCTCCGTCTCAAGATGCGCCGCCATACCCTCCCCTCCACGTTCACACCCAGCAACACGTTCACCTCTCTCGTCGTGTATCCATGCAGTCTGCCGCGAGCTAGCAGTGGCAGGAACTGTAGCTCAACCGAACATCCTCTTTTCGCGCTCGCAAAATACGAGGGAGGCACGTTCACTTCATCCACTGCGGGACTCGGAGGCCCTTGCGCTGCAATTGGTGCGTTCGTAAAACTCGTGAGTTCTTCGCCGGCGCGTTCGAGCACCCCGCGCCCGCCCGCTATGGGATAATGCCGCCGGGACTCGGTCAGTCGGTCAGTACGGTACTTCCATGCATGAAACTCCACGCGCTTAACATTTTGTTTGTCGAACACTCTCACCTTTTTCGCTTGCATTTCAGTAAGACTTCGCACCCTTTATTGCAGCTGCCGTAATTTTATTTCCTCTCGGAACTTAACGCGCTTAACGTCCTGTGATGTGTGTTCGCCGAGGATCGTACATCACCAAATAGAGTAAACTGTTACAAGAAAATATATGATCAGAATTCCCGCCTGTCAGTTGCCAGTAGTCATCTCTCACCTAACTGTAGAGCTCGCTAAGACACCGCCACGTCGCCAAGCTCCCCGCCCGCAGCACGTTCCACGCCTCTCAACAGCGCCGCCAGCCTTCTCTGCGCTTCCTCACCACGAGCGCCCATTCTACCCCCACGCCCACGTCCACGTCCACGTCCACCATCGCCCTCGCCCTCCTCTTCGCTCGCCGCTTCGCCATCTCCGAGTCCACCACCACCACCACCACCACCATTACTGGCAACACGACCCCCAGGACCATCACCGGTGCTGCCGCCCCTACTACTCGCACGCTCGGCCATAAACTCCGCAACGAAGCGCGCGACGGCGACCTCGCCGATCTCCGCCAACGCACGCGGGCCCCATCGCCACTCCCACGCCACGTCGTGCTCCTCACCACCCGCGCCCGCACCACCCTGCTGTGTTGCACCACCACCACCGCCACTGCGACCACCCCGCCCGCGCTTCTGCGACGCGCCGCCTGTCCCGCCTATGCGCGTGCGGTCGAGGTAGCCTTGACGCTGGAGCTGGAGGAGATACGCGTCAAGGGTTAGTGTGCGGTGTTGTGTGTGCGCGGGGAGCGCAAGCTGTGTCGGAGGGCGGAGTCGGAGACGGCGGAGAAGCATGCGTAGGTCCACTGCACGACAACATCAGCGCTGTTCCGCAGGGGCAAGGAGAGAACAGTAGAACAATAAAGGGAGGAGGAGGAGGATGTGGAGGGAAGGAAAAGGGTTAAGAACTAGCGGGGGACGCACTGTCGCTGATGACTTTGCCGCTCACGAGGATAAGAGCGAGGATGACATGCAGGATGCCCAGCGCGGCCAGCTGGTCCGCGCTGTTCCACGCAATGAGAGATCCGTACGTACGCACGCCGGGTTCAGCGCCATCGACGTCGTCCGGTGCGTCCGCAGCCTCCGCTTCGAGGATACGCTTGTTCGTCGTCGCCGCACGTTCGATGAGGACGGGATCGAGCGTCGAGCGAAGTATATACGTCTTTGAACCCTGCGAGACGGCTGTGCACAACCCACCCAAAAATCAATCAATCAGAATCCACACCGTCCACAGTCGCGCAAGCACAACCGCACCTTTCTTCTTGAGCCCAGTAACAGCCTGCCGATCTCCCGCCCCACCACCACCGCCCTCCTCACCATTCCGCGTCTGGGTCTGGGTCTGCGTCCTGGCTCTCTCCTGCACGGCATCATGCTGCTGCTGCTGCATACCTCCCGCACCGCGCGTGGGCAACTCGACGAGTTCCATACCAAACGTAGCGCGCAGCATACTCTGCGCCTGCTCAAACACGGCCTTGAACGCACCGGCACTACCACCGCCACCGCCGCCACCGCGGCGCTGTTGTTGCTGTTGCTGCTGCGAGCCCATCACGCGCTTCGAGATTTCGTCGCGCCGGAGCGTGGCGCGCTTTTGTTCCTGGAAGAGCGCGAGGCGTACCAGATCCGTCGCGCGTTTCTTTATATCGTCCTGTATGATTAAAAGAGTTGAGCGGAGAAGGTAGGTTGGGAGGTAGGGAGGTAGCTGCACGTACCGTGCCGGTGCCATCGTCACAATCCATCCCAGGCTCTTCGTCATCCTCGTAGTTTTGGGCTCCAACTTCTTCCTCATCATCATCGTCATCCGCAACGCGTCGCTGGGAACGACTGTGGCGATTTGCCTGTGTCTGCGAAGGCTGCCGTTGTGAGCGCGAAGGTCCTGCACGTGGCATGGTATTGGTATCGAGCGAAGAGGTTGCGGGGCCAGACACGGTCTTCATTATTACATAATGTGACGCGACGCGTTCAGTCACGCGTATTTATTTTGTATTTTGTACAGAGGCTGACAACATGATACCATTCCCCACCTCCTCCTACTCGCCTTAGACCCACCGCTGCACAACCACGCTGTTAAGAAGACCGGCCGCCTCGATTGTCACACTATTATCATCCAGCGTGCGGTTTGGGAACGTTGTTCCAATAGTATAATGGCGCGCGTTGTTCTCAGGACGCGAACTAGAAAAATAATGAGGTTTAAAGTCGGGCACACGGTGAAAAAGTCAACTCACGCGTTGATGAAATTTCGAAGATCGCCCACTGTATGAGTCAAATTCACCCGGGCTACCATCCTAGCAAGCCACGTCAAAACTCAACAAATCGCCAAAAATGCCATGGGGGGAGGGACTCGAACCTAGTGCCATCCGCGAGACGGACCTGTACGCTTGTGGTCGGCTTCGTCTGATCGACGGAGAACCGAGGGGCAACGCTCTCCGGTTCGCGGGTTCGCGAGGATGATGGTGGTGCTGCTGTTGCTGTTGCTGATGCTGATAACGGCGCTCGTGGAGCCGAAGAAACCAAACTTTCCGTGGCCGGAAAACCACCCGGCATTCCGACTTGCGACGCAGGCGCCGGACCAGGACCAGGACCAGGCTGGGGTACGGGTACGACGCCGCCCAGTCGGCTGCCCGATCCCGCAAAGCCTCTCAGAGGCGTAGCAACGTAATCCTCGTCCGTGCGCCTCGAGACGCGCACTTCGACCGGTTGTCCCGGCAGGACGTTGAGTATGGATGGGGGCGCACGACTTTTTTTTGCAACAGCAACGACTTGTCGTTTAGCATGCCATAACGTAGAAAAAGAAAAAAAAAAGCAGACTCGTACCCGGCATTGATCTCGGAAAGAATCTGGGCCTGGGCAGGATCATCATACGCTCGCAGTTCGCCGTCCTCCACGCTGAATCCATTGCGCCAAAAGGTGAGATGTCGGACCGCCGTCTCTTCAGCTGGTGACCCCAAACGAATATAAGTTATAAGATGTGCAGAGAGAAAAAGTTAAGCAAGCCTTACTAGGACTTGGTGGCCCGTTCGGGTCAGGAACATATGTGCTCTCGATTTCGTCCGAGCCTAGCGTGTATCCGCCTCCAGAGAAGGCGGTCGAACCTTGAGCCCCACTTCCTTCAGGCTCAGACTCGGGCTGACGGTCGTTGAGCGCGCGTGCCAAGAGATCGCGCATGAGATTGCGACCGGGGATATTGGGGCCTGAATCCGGATTCTGGACATTAATCCCGCTGCGACAAAAAAAAAAAGTTATCAAATGAGGGGGGGCATTGAGGTGACCATGTGTAGTAGACGTACCTTCTCTCGCCGCCAGCGAAGAAGTTCTGTGGTTCGTCGTCGCCATCGTCGCTGTCATCACCGAGAGTGCCGAAACGACGTCCGCCGCCACCACCACTGCAGCATGCGGGATATGGGAATACGGAGGATTCGGGTGACTGTAAGCCTCATGATGATCGTCGATATACGATAACCGAAACGCACGTTGAACTCCATCCGCCGACTCGACCTACGCGTGGTGCTGATGCCGCTGGACGCGGCCACGAGGAAGGAATGGGGGGATCGCTCGGATTACCACCGCCGAGGGTACGTGGCCTGTTTGGATTATCATCTGACATTTTCCGTTTAATGGTATGGTAGGTGCGGGACGGGGACTGAGTACTGAGGGGTAGCGGTCAAGCTGGTCAAGGGTCAAGGGGTCACAAGTATGCCATGACGCGTTCCGGTCGACGTGAGATAGTATGACTTAATAATTGGTGAACACGTTCATTTGGCTCAAATACCCCAGCCTCCCAAGTACAGTACTCGGAGGGCGATGCAATGCAGTGCAGTGCAGTCCATCATGCTCAGCAGCTCAAGCGCTAAGCCACTTTCAGTTCCTCCACGGCGCTACTTGCAGTGACAACCCAAATAGTTCATCGGTCCATGAGACGGCAGCAAGGTATTCTACCACTCGTTTGACCCTCAGTCGACAACCAACAGGGAGGGGACAGACAAGCTTCGCGAGCACGCAATATAAAGTCGCGTCTCGGATATGCAAGCAAGTTTCACTTCACTTTGTTTCTCTGTATATCAAGAGGGTAAGATGTAAAAAAAGTCAAGTTCACTCGTCCTCATAACCCTGCACTGGCCGTCTC
Source organism: Russula aff. compacta (assembly GCA_003313875.1). Lineage (NCBI taxonomy): Eukaryota > Fungi > Basidiomycota > Agaricomycetes > Russulales > Russulaceae > Russula > Russula aff. compacta. Next base: position 37,439 of record QLOT01006618.1, on the reverse strand, counting down.
GGTCGCTTCGGAACTATCAAACGAACGTCATGTCAAGGGAGAAATGAGCGTAGACAACAGGTAGACGCACTCGGATACGTGGTCGGTATGGGCTCTGGTGGGCGATAGCCCAGCCGTTCCCGGATGGGCGGTACGGTAAATGCGAGCACGGGGCCGATGGCACCTAGCACGACGGAGTAGAAGAGCACGGGTGACTCGTGCGCCTGGCGTTGCTGTGTTGGTGTAAACCGAACAAAGCGATTGTCAGACAAAAACTGAATAAGCGGTCGATAAAAATGGTGGGCGTACGAGGTATCGATAGGTATTGCGGAATGGCGAGATGATGGACGCCATTGCTTTTGCTATGGGGAAATTATAATGATGTGGAACTGCTGGCCCAAGTCCGAAGGGTGTTTGGTCTTGTTGTGGTTCACCGTCACTTCACTTTTGTAGCTTGCCGCGCCTCAGCTCAGCACTCAACGTACTCAACGTTCAACGTTCAACCCCGGACCTGGCCCTAACAGACATAGTGCGAAGAAAGTCAATGCTGATTTACATGGGTGCCTAGTGTGATGATACTCATCTACTACGAGGCTCGCGCCATTCTCCTGCCGCTGAGATGAGCTATCGCCATCGCTCGTTGTGCCGGTGAACCAAGTTGGGAGCCTCCCTTTACGCCGTCGATTGAGAGTCTGTCTGTCGTCGTCACTATCAGCAGCCTCACGCTTTCGACGGATAATCAGATCCAGTATAACTACTTTTCTCATTCGCTGCCCGTTTGGACGCAAGGCGCCCAATTCAGTTCTGTTCTCGCTAGGGCTAGCCAGCATCATTTCCGACTCAGGCACTGCGTCCATTCAAGGAGGGCTTCCATAGCAAGAGTGATGACCGCCACTGGTATCGTCGTCTTCTCATTCCGCAACATTCGCCGTTACCTCCTGCATACCCACCATTTGATCCACTGATGGTTCTGTATATTGGACTGACGATCGTTGCTCGGCCTACAACACAATGATGCCAGGCTCAGGGGCGCGAAGTTGCTCATGCTCTTTAAATTCCGTTGGGCTACATTTGCCGTGCCGCCCATCCGGGGAAAGGCAAAGCTATACCACCCCCCAGTGCCCATACCGGCCGCATATCTGAATGCATCTCCGCACTCTGCTCATTCTCCTGGAGCAGGCTACAGGGACGCGCGGGTTGAGTTTAGGAAAGACGGGAATTCAAGAAAGAGAAGACAATGACGAGAAGATTGAACGGAGGGCTGCAAAGCCGGCTAGGGAAAGGACCGCAGTATCGGCGTACGACATTCACTAGAACGATCCGAGGATATCAATCGATGATGTAGGGGTCCTCGAATCTCGGCACTTCGACGCGACACATTGTAGCGACTCGAGCTTGGCGTCGAAGGACCTGTAAGGCCGAGTGCGGGAACAGAAGACAGACTCTGACGGCACACGAGGACCTTTCGAGAACAGCCCGGAGCACCCAGAGCAGGTTGCTATTTAATTGCAGGCAGCTCATAAGTTTGGTTTTTTTATATGCACGCACGCGGCCATGACTGGCCGTCCGAAGCCAGTACTGAGTAGTCACAATGAATAGCACGGTGCAAAGAGCCAAGAAAATAGCCAGAAGGAAAGAGAGGAAAATCACGGAGAAGTTTGGTGATGACCGTGATTGAGGGGGCGGGACAGGGATAGTGAATGGGAGGGTTTAATTCTTGGATGATTACTTGGTTTTTTTATATTTATTTTCGCATGGATGTCGGAGTTTCCGGACAAGGTCGTTAGTAATATGATCCTTCTGTTTTCTTGTTTGGCCTTTGGCCTTTGGTTGCGTTGGGCTTCAAAGCTTCAAACTTCAAGCTTCAAGAGCTTCAATTCTTGCAGTTTCATGCATTTCTGAGACGCAACAAGGACAACAACTCTAACCTTTCGCAATGATGTTCAGCAAGCCTCTCGTCTCTTTGGCCATCGCCTTCGCTGCGGTGAGCGGCGTCGTCGCGTCTGTCACTCCAGTAGTGAAGCGTGATGGTGGTTCTACCGACACATCCATCAGTTCGAGCGCGTGCGACACCGGGAGCGTCCACTGCTGCACCGCTGTCACTCCTATCACCGACCCGGTCGTTGGCAACATCGAGTCCATTTTTGACGTACCCTTCATTCCCTCACTCTCCGTCGGGTTGTCCTGCGAAGCCATCCAGGGCGGAGAGCAATGGTATCACTATTTTATTCCTCCGTTTTTACTACAGTAGGTTGCTAATTTGCCACATAGCACCAATACGCCCACTTGCTGCGACGGCGTAGCTCAATGTCCGTCTGTTCCTCGTTCTCGAACGTTGGTCGTTGCTAATGCCAGTCCCTATTTTTAGCTAGCAATGGGTATATCAACATCAACTGCTCCCAGTCACCCTCAATACCTGAGCAGCAGCGACCGGCCACTCAGAGTTTGAGCAGTTAAAGGTTATAACAGTCGTGGATGGAATCGAGCTGAAGCCTGGAAAGGAAATGGAAGGTCGTGGTTTCGGACTTCAGAAGTAGGGAGGACCTTTCATTTCTGTGTTGTCATGTACTTTTCTTGAGAATCACCTTCTACACATGCTACTATCAGCTTTCTCAAATTGGAACAACTTTTGGTGACGTCTTATCTGAACATACTAGGGGCTCCCTGGAGAAGCACCGGAAAACGATTGACAAGTGTATATGTCCACTGCGCGCCGCCACTGCCGCTAGCATACCTTCCGAAATAACGGATTATGGATCTCTGCCTGCCCTTAAATCCCGCAAGTAGCAATAAAAAAAAAGTTCAGAAATCCGGAAACGTATTTGCCTGCCGTATTCCGGGCGTATTTTCATACAGTGCTAATCCACGCGCTTCCCCACTTGTAAAAGATTCAAAGCATGAGGGGCTATCCTAGAGAAACCTTAGTACTTTATTTTGTCTAGAGCCGAATGCTGCATGACGTGCAGCCAAACTATGCTTTTTACTCAATCCAGTTTGTAGTGTAGTCGGAGACGGACAAACAAACAATGCGTCCTACTGTAGGCCACATCACGGTGCTATGAACCTCCACGGACAAGGAGGCATTCAGCGTCCGATCTGGATTTAGCTGATTCACTTTTTGTTGTTGTGCGGCAGAGACTTCCAATATGCTTCCTGCAGCTAAACCTGCACATTTGGCAGCACAGGCATGTGATTCGGTGTCGTCTAGTCAAAGACGCAGCAAAAGAGCAAAGGGGCCAATCAGCCGCGGATGTATTTAAAGGGAGGTAAACGTACCTTGTATTCCATGCTAAACTCGCCCTTGCCTTGCGTCGCGCCACGAAGCTGGCTCGAATATCCGAACATGTCATTCAACGCGACCTTCGTGAAGGCCGAAAACTCGTCCCTCGAGTCTGCTGGCCCAAGTTCGAAAGGGTGTTTGGCCTTGTTGTGGTTCGCCGTCACTTTTGTGGCTTGTCGCTGGGCTGCTTAAGAGAACCCTCGGATGTTGGTACTTGATGTTGGTAAGTAGATAACAGAAATAGTGCGAAGAAAGGCAATGCCCATATACATGGGTGCGATGATACCCATCTACTACGAGGCTCGCGCCATTCCCCTTATCTTATCACTGAGATGAGCTATCGCCACTGCTCGCTGTGCCGGTGAGCCAAGTTGGGAGCCTCCCTTTACACCGTCGAGGTCTGTCTGTCGTCGTCACTATATGGGGTCTCAGGCTCAGGCTTTCGACGGTTTCTTCCAACGTACAGATCAGGACAGTCTTCATGTCTTGTGTAGACTACTCTTGTTAGTCGCTTCCCGTTTGGATGCAAGGTGCCCAATTCAGTTCAAGTTCATCGGACCACCTGATGCTAGTACCGGTTCCGAAAAAGAAACATAGTCCACATCGATTCAGAGGTACGCATAATGGGTCATGCAACGGGCAGCGCAATGCATCGATTGTGTCTACTAGTCCTGACAAGTCTCTCGATTGTAAGGGTGAAGCTAGCTAGCATAATCTCTGACTCCAGCACAGCGTTCATTCGAAGGGGCATCTATAGCAACCACTGGTATCATCATTTTCTCATTCTGCAACATTCGCCCTTACCTCCCGCACGCCCACCGTTTTATCCATTAATGGTTCTGTATATTTGACTGACGATCGTTGCTCGGCCTACAACACAATGATGCCAGGCTCAAGGGCGCGAAATTACTCATACTCTTTAAATTACGTTGTACTACATTTGCCGTGCCGCCCATCCGGGGAAAGGCAAGGCTATACCACCCGCCAGTGCCCATACCGGCAGCACAACTGAATGCATCTCCGCACTCTACTCATTCTCCTGGAGCGGGCTACAAGGATGCGGGGGTGAGTTTAGGAAGGGCGGGCGATTCAAAGAAAGAGAAGACGAGGAGAAGATTGAACGGATGGCTGGAAAACCAGCTAGCTAGGGAAGGGGCGGCAGTGTCGGCGTACGACATTCACTAGAATGGTACGCAGATATGAATTGATGATGTAGGGGCCCTCGAATCTCGGCACTTCGGCGCGACAAGGTGTAGCGACTCGAGCTTGGCGTTGAAGGACCTAAGGTCGAGTGCGGGTAGAGAAGGCAGATTCTGACTGCACACGAGGACCTTTCGAGAACAGCCTAGGGCTGGTTGTTATTTTATTGCAGGCAGCTCATGAGTAGGCTTTTGTTTATATGCACGCACGCAGCTATGAATAGCCGACCGAAGCCAGTAATTGTCGTAGTGGTCATAAGGCATAGCAGAACAAAATATCAAAGAGCCAAAAATGGCCAGAGGGGAAGGGAGGAAAATTACGGAGTGGTCTGGGGATGACCGTCGTTGAGGGGGCAGGACAGGGATAGTAGGTCGGGACTCGGAATGGAAAGGTGGTGATACCCGAGGCTCGAAATGAGTTTCTACTGTATGGGCGCCCAGTTTAGTACAATCCGTTACGTACCGCGTTTCCGCTAGGTTTCAAGCTTTCAAGCGCAATTTCAAGCTTTCAAGCTTTTGAAGCGTTGATGTTCATTTTCGTTCATTCGGCTGCTGACTCGACCATTCCCAAGCGAGAGAGGCGGCCGCTACAGAGTTCATATTTTAATTCTTACTTACTGACTGTGATTTTAGTTTCGAAGTCTTTCAATTTTTCACTTTAATTTGTTTTTCTGGCGTGGTATGTATTGTGAACCTAACTTGGGTTTTTTGATATTTATTTTCGCATGGTGTCGGAGTTTCCGGACAAGGTCGTTAGATTATCTGGCCTTTGGTTGCGTTGCACTTCAATATTCAATATCTATTGAATCTTCAATTCTTTCACTTTCATGCATTTCTGAAACGCAAAAAAGACAACAACAACACTTTCCGGATGACGGTCTTAGTTCCGCGGACACACCAACAGCATGAAACAAGCTTGGGTCACCTGCCAAGCGGCGTCACTTCTACGGAGCGAGACATCACGACCATTCAATCATCTTCTGTACACACGCAAACATGCTGTAACGCTTTTTTTATTGAAGATCAGCTCATTTCTGGGTTGTGGTCAACGACGTAGCTGGGCGTATATGGGTATCACCTTACGGTGACTTTAGCCCACATCTTCTGGAAGACGCGTCGACCTTATATGAATGCAGACTCGTTTCTTTCTCAGTCACCAGGCACAATTTCCTGTACGTTCTGTCAACACAAATCGCATCGCAAAAAGGCCAGCCCAGAACTGTGCAAACCGAAAGTCCAAACACGAGGAGATTTTTACAGGTAGTATATCACAGATTTCAAGTAGGTCAGCTAGGGCGAAAAGAGGAGGACTTTCCGACTTGCGTGTCACTTGCATAGGCACTATTACCAAGTGACACCTTATGCCAATGGAAACGACCTTGGGTGCCTCGAGGACTGACTTCTATAACCATGAGACCAGTAAGTGCCAAGTGCGAAGTGAGGCTCACCTTGACCCGAAATCACCCCCTGAAACACAGCATCAACCCCTGGCTTTCGGATACTGTGACTCACGAACCTCTCGGGGTTGTGGTGTCCAGAGGTGACTGCTTGGTGTTATTGCTCAATTATACCAGCACACCGCCTGGTATGTAACCACCTCTTTTCGTGTTCCAGTAAGTCACCTATATGATCTTCGTCTAGGTGAGGTTGAGGCTGCACGCAGTTGTCGTACTTCGAAGCCAAGCGTCGTGTCAAACCGATGAGGTAACATTCTTCTGTGACCGTGGTATGGGAAATGTTTTAGGGCTTTGTATCAGCTCATATCTACGAAATGTATCGGTGGTACAGACGACCTTGGTGCCGTATCAAGTCCGCGGGCAATAACCCTCTCCGCCTATGTATCCTGCACACTCAGGACATCGTGACTGCTTGATGGACAGAAGGTTTGTGAAGACCCGTGTTATGATTGGCCTACCACCCACAGCAGAAACCTTATAAAAAGGCAGCTCACATCGCCCTCCCATTCCCCCAGCTCCCAGCTCTCAGTGCAACCACTACAAGTACTACTCCCACAGCTTCTACCATCTAGCCCTTTCGCAATGATGTTCACCAAGCCTCTCGTCTCTTTGGCCATTGCCTTCGCTGCGGTGAGCGGCGTCGTCGCGTCTGTCACTCCAGTCGTGAAGCGTGGCGATGGCACTACCGACACATCCGTCACTTCGAGCGCGTGCGACACCGGGAAAATCCACTGCTGCGACACGGTCACTCCTATTACCAACCCGATGGTGGGCAATCTCGAGGGTCTCTTCGACATACCCTTTAACCCCTCCCTCCCCGTCGGATTGACCTGCACAGCCGCCGAGGGCAGCGCGCAATGGTATCACTATTTTATCCGATTTTACCACAGTAGGATGCTAATTTGCCACACAGCACCAATACGCCCACTTGCTGCAACGGCGTAGCCCAATGTCTGTCTCCTCCTCGTTCTCGAACGTTGGGCGTTGCTAATGCCAGTCCCTATTTTTTAGCTGGCTATGGCTATATCAACATCAACTGCTCCCCAGTCACCATCAATTTCTGAGCAGCAGCACCCGGCCACTCAGAGTTTGAGCAGTCAAAGGTCATAACAACCGTGAATGGAATCGAACTGAGGCCTCAAAGGAAGTGGAGGAGCGTGGTTTTGGACTTTCTGAGTTGGGGGGGGGCCTTCCATTTCTGTGTTGTCATGTACCTTTCTTGGGAATCGCCTTCTGCGCATGTTACTAGCAGTTTTCTCAAATTGGCACAACTTTTGGTGACGTCTTATTGGAACATACCAGGGGCTCCCTGGAGAAGCACCGGAAAACGACAGATAAGCCTTGAGCATATACGTCCACTGCGCGCCGCAACTGCCGCTAGCATACCTTCCAAAATAACGGATTTTGGATCTCTGCCTGCCATTAAACCCCGCGAGTAGCAAATAAAGCGGCAAGTTCAGAGATCCGGGAACGGATTTGCATACCGTGTTCCGGACGCGATATATATAGCTATACAGTGCCAGTGCACTGGTTTCCAACTTGTAAAGTTTCAAAGCATGAGCCACTGGACTATTCTAGAGAAATCTTAGTACTTTATTCCAGAGTCGGGTGCTACATGGCGTGCAGTCAATACTATGCTTTTTATTCAATCTGGCTGGCAGTGAACTCGGAGACGAGACAAAGCAAACAACGCGTCCTAAGTGCACATCACGTGCTACCAACCTCTCATGCGTGTGAATATTGGGCGTCAATCTTTCTAAGTTATATGGGAGGCATAATTACCGTTATGAAAAAAAGATCCTAATGTAAATCTAGAGCAAAAAAGTCGCTAGAAAGTTTGTAGGTAGCGGAGTTACTTGGGCTGGGCTCAGCAACCAAACCAAGGACCAGACGAAAGACGGTCTCGTGATCGACCAGACACGAACACGGAGGGGTTTAGCGTCCGTCCCATCCCATCTGGATCTAGCTAATCTACTTTTTGTTGTTATGCGGCAGAGACTTGCGATACGCTTCCTGCAGCTCAACCTGCACATTCGGCAGCACCGGCATGTGATTCTGTGTTGTCAAGTCAAAAACGCAGCAAAAGAGCAAAGGGGCCCAGTCAGCCGCGGATGTATTTAAATTAAAAGGGAGAGGTGAACGTACCTTGTATTCCATGCTAAACTCGCCCTTGCCTTGCGTCGCGCCACGAAGCTGGCTCGAATACCCGAACATGTCATTCAACGCGACCTCCGCGACGGCCGAAAACTCGTCCTCGCGAACCTCACTATCGATAATCGTCCCCCGGCGTGCATTTAATCCCCCGATCACCGCGCCTTTTGTAACGTCACCGACCATACGTTCAGCACAGGGACGAGGAAAAAAAGTACAAAAGACGCACTCTGGAATTCGACCGGTGCGACGACTTCCACCGTCATGATTGGCTCGAGGATCACCGGCTTCGTCTTGAGGAAAGCCTCACGGAACGCGCTGATAGCGGCGAGGCGGAACGCAAGCTCGGACGAGTCGACCGCGTGGAACGCGCCGTCGCGCAGCACCATGCGCACGCCCGAGATTGAGTTCCCGGACAGCGTGCCCTTCTCGAGCGCCTCATAGAAGCCTTTCTCGACGGCAGGGATGTAGTTGCTCGGTACGTTCCCGCCCATGACGACGCTCTCGAACCCGGTATCAGTCCCGCACTCAGCGTCCATCTCCATCGGCTCGATGTGCCCGATGACGCGCGCATATTGCCCGGCGCCGCCCGTCTGCTTCTTATGCGTGTAGGCAAACTCCGCACGTTCCGTCACCGTCTCGCGGAATGCCACCTGGGGGCGGCCAGTGGCACAAGAGACGCCGTACTCGCGCTTCATTCGTTCGACATAAATCTCAAGGTGTAGTTCACCCATGCCCGAGATGATCGTCTACCAAAATACACGAAGGGGTCAGTCCGAGGTGCAGGAGCCACAAAAACATGGTCCCAACAAACGTGCCTCCTTGCTTTCGTGGTCAACGTGTACTCTGAATGTAGGGTCTTCCTTCTGGAACCGATTGAGCGCACGAGAGAAGTTCGGGGTCTCGGTACCGATTGGCTTGATGGCAAGAGAGATGACAGGGTCAGGCACAAACATAGAGGTCTGCAAATAATGCATCTCAGCAAATCCGTTGTTCATATATTTGCAAGAGTACTAAGCGCACCATTGAATAATTTGACGTTCCATCCGTGAAGGTGTCCCCAGACGCGCAATCGACGCCAAAGATCGCGCAGATCTCACCAGGACCGATCTCGTCGATGTCCTAGAAGTACCTTAAGCCTTAGGTCTGGGTCACAAGATCTACCCTCAAAGACATACCTCCATCTCGTTGCTGTGCATGCGTACCAACTTGGGTACCTTGATTCTCTTTCCTGAGCGCCCATGATAGATGAACTGGCCCTTCTTCAAACTGCCTTGATACACCCGCATATACGTCAGCTGTCCGAAGCGTCCCTCTTCGAGTTTGAACGCCAGGGCGACAAGTGGCGCTGCCGCCGCCGGAACCAGCTCCACCTGTGGGGCGCCTGCGGGCAACGTCGTATCGTGCGCGAGGGCCTCACGCTCTGCTGGACTCGCGAGGTACGCGCAAACACCATCGAGCAGTGGTTGAACTGCCGTGTTCTTTATCGCAGAGCCTAGGAAAACCGGTGAGAATTTGAGGGAGACGGTTGCACGCTGGATCGCCCCAGCAAGTTGTGCATTGGAAGGGAGCGCGTCGTTTAAGAAGAGTTCGGCGATTTCATCATCGACCTCGGCAAGCTGCTCGATGAGTTCTGTGCGCTTTTGGGTGGCCAGCTCGAGAGTGGAAGCCGGGATCTCGTCAGATTCGACCACTTCGACGCTATTTAGGAGGATCGCATTGCTTGGACGTTTTGAACTTAGGATGAAGCTCAACTCACCCTTTTGTTCCTTTGTTATAGATGGCCTTCCATCGGACAAGGTCAACGACACCTTCAAGCTGATCCTCCACGCCAATGGGAACCTGCACTGCAGCAGCGGGGATACGAAGTTTTGTTCGGATCTGGTTTATCACTCGCCACGGATTCGCGCCAGGTCTTAACGTCCGCGTGGTCAGAAGAAGTTAGAAGACATTAGGGGCTAATTGGGAAAGCCAACGTACCTATCCATCTTGTTAATGAATGATAACCGAGGGACGTTATACCGTCGCATTTGCCTGTCGACCGTGATTGTTTGACTCTTTAAGATAGTTTCGTCACTGAAAGTGAGCGTGGACTCTTCCAGGAGAACTCACCTGGACGCCGGATACGGCACATAACACCAAAACAGCACCATCGAGCACCCGCAAGGCGCGCTCGACCTCTATCGTAAAATCGACGTGACCTACGTGGAATCGGACAACGGTGAGCGAACTCGGCTCAGAGAACGTGAAGGAGATGGACACACCAGGGGTATCGATGATATTGATGGCATATTCTTCCTGTTCGCCCGTGGCTGGTGACTTGGCGTCCCAATCACAGAAGGTTGCCGCACTTTGGATCGTGATACCCTTCTCGCGCTCAAGCTCCATACTATCCATCTTGGCACCAACATTATCCTTCCCTCTCACCTAATCCCACACAAACGCGAAATTTCAGTCAAAGAAAAAAAGCAAAACAAAAATGGGGAGAGGAATGAGAGTGTAAACACCCACCTCATGAATATCGCGTATTCGACCAGTGTAATATAAGATACGTTCCGTGAGGGTTGTCTTTCCGGAGTCTATATGTGCTGACACTCCAATGTTTCGCTGGTATTTTAATCGGCGGTGGTCAGCCTCGGTGAGCTGGAATCGCTGGGCGAGGGAGGGCGCCGAGGTATCGGTTGCCTCTGGTGGCCGCGCCTTTAGGGAAGCGGCTGCAGACGCATAGCGACGGGCGATGGAGAGTGGTAGGGAGACTGCTTTGCGGACAGGAGTGGGTGCAAAGAGTCGTGGCAGCGCTGGTGGTAAAGGCAAAGGCAGCATCAAATTGCTGCAAATCTCCGAGCTCCGTCGTCTGTCCAGCCTCGGAACTTTCCGAAGCGACCAGGCGCCTGTTACCACCGACGCGAACTGTTTGCGTCAGGTTCGTGGGGTGTGAATCACAATACCTCCTTGAGGCCGAAGCATCAAAGTCACGGTTGACTGGAAACAGGACGGGTATGACAGCTGCATACTGCATACTAGTAGGGCGGAGAGAGAATGCCTGGAACTGGATCATCACAGTAATATATTTATTCATTTATACATCAGCATGGAATATCATCATTCCTCAGACAAGAACAGAATATTTATGGCCACGAACAAACGATCTGCGTGCACGCATAGGTAGTAGATGGTAAGTATCATTGGAGTCAAGGTTACAATAGAAACAGAGGTGGGAAATTTAAGATGGGAGATGATGAAAGCTGGTAGACAGTCCCTATGGGTGGAGATGAAGATTATTGTGACTATGACAGACGAGAGCTAGCGGGAGCAATAATTGGCGATAGAATGGACAGCACGATGAGTCGCATGCGAGAACTATCTTCCAAGTATCGACTCGAAGTCGCTCCAAGCCTTGCATTTGCTGCTACGCTCGCCGCGCAGCACACACAAGTTACGACTATCGCCGATTAAGGCACGCCCGATGCAGGGTAACATGGCCTGCCTGCTGATGGGCATCGATAAACGCCGTGAATGCGTTGCTATCGTGGCTACTCATAGGATATGACAGCTCCTCCAGCTCAGGTAACAGGTCCATGGGTGATTCCTCAATGTCTGGTTCCCCATCGCCTGGGTTTAGAGAACTGGAAAGCTGCGTGACGAGGCCATCTTCCACACGAAGCGTCTTCACTTTGCTAAATGACCTAAACAGTTCATGCCATTGTGTTCTGTCCGCTTCACGGTCCCACCCTGACGATTCTGAGTGCCTCCAATACTCGAGAGTTAGATCCCCCACAGCTAAGAAGACTGGTCTGAGCGATTTGAGAAGCTGCGCTGCGGATGTTACCTGCTTGTCGAGGTGTTTGCATTCAACCGCCAGTTCAAGGGGACACCTCCTTGACCCCCCATGGGGATATACCCTCACTTGAACACCCCAGGTCAGGAACCTTACCCTGGCACTGGCAGCACTGAGAAACTTGAAGTTCTGTGTACTAATAAGTTCCAGGAGGCGTGGAACATAAAAGGTGGGCTGGCGAGGGAATTCGATTTCAAGCTCCCTGAGGAAAGGGGTGGTCATGCGAGGAAGAAGCGCTTCCAAGTAAGCACTAACGCCACCAAACCAAAACCAGCGAAGGTTAGGAAGTGTGACAAGCGTCGTGATCGGTGTATCCAACAACTGCATCTCAACACCATGGTTGGGAACTGGCCAGCAAAAGTCGATCCCAAATAGTTCAAGTTGAGGCATTAATGAGAGCCGTTGGAGTAAATCATTTGGGTGGATGTAGGCGGGGATCTGTTGAAGCACGAGTATGACGAGGCCCAAGGCAGGCGTATGTAATGGAGATCCTATCGGCCCGGGAAAGGCAAATTTTTCCAATACCAAGCAGCGTAGATGTGGGGCTTGAAATATCTTGGGGAGTATCAAACCCGTATCGTCACTGGTTGAAGGCTCTATAAACAGATGTTCTAGCATCGGAAACTCGCCGTCCATGAGCTTCCGCAAATCTGAAACAGGCACACGAAGGTAGATGAAGCGGACACGATTGCGGTGTTGAAGTGCAACCATTATTCCATCTTCATCTTCTGCAGTGATATCCTGATCCTCGTCATTGTAATCGATAGAGAGCGGAAGAAGAGGTGAATGTGCCAGCATATCCGCTACCGGCGTGCCATATGTACAAACGAGGACAAGACCCAGGAAGGATGCCGATCCGAGTACAAGGTACCGCCACCTTCGGCAAACGTGCGTGAGCTTGTGCCACCAGTGTTGACCGTACAATTTTGCCTCCTGTAAGATGGGCATGTCATAATGATCTTCATCTTCGTCCAAGAGAACAGATCGATAGAGATAAAATACGTTGAGAAGCGAATCATCGTCAAGGGTGTGAATATATGTACCACGAATCCTGTGGCGAAGGGGCCGTGATTACTTACGCTGATCAACAAATATAGCAGAAGGGAACGTACCTCCAGATTTGGGACTCACAACTTGATGCTTGGCCAATTCCCAATGCAACATGGCGTAGACGTGGTGCTCGAAATGTTTTGGGGAGTATCAGGGGTTTTCCGTCGTCAGTCAGAGGCTTGATATACAGATATTCCAACATTTGGAATTCTCTGTCCAAAGCCACAACGAGTCTCCGTAAATTTGAGGAAGGGATCCAAAGGCGGATGCAGAAGACCCGGCCATGATGCCGGAGGGCAAGCAGTATTCCCTCTTCATCTTCCACGGTCATCTCGTGGTTCGGATTTTGGTAATCGATAATGAGTGGCAAAAGGGGCAAATAGGCCAACATGTCTGCTACGGGGGTGGCATGTGTGCAGACTAGGCAAAGACCCAGGCGGGATGCTGATGCGAATATAAGATATCGCCACCTTCTGCACACGTGCACGAGCTTGTACCACCAGCGTTCGCGGACCCATCCCTGCCGCTCTGAGATACGGCTGTCGTCGTCAGCATTGTCCTCTTCTACAAGAAGAGGTTGACAGTGATAAAATATTTTGAGAAGCGAATCATTGTCGAGGATATAGACAAGAGTGTTGCGTAGACTTTTGACCTTGAGTGGCGATACAACTGATAAACCTATAATGTAGCGTACCTCCATCGTGTAGACTCAGGATCTGGTGCATCTAGGCTAGTTCTTTCTGTGGATTGAAGGCAAAGGGAGGGATAGGGGAGGGAGGACATGGTGGGACGCAAATAGGGTCAGGAAAACCCAAAAATACTTAAATTCAACTTACTGTACTGTAACCAACTTATTATAAATGCCTTAAATTTTATTTTACAGGAGCACTTATACTGTACCATCGTCACAATCACAGTGTAACACCACCAGCATTTTATTTTACCTACACCCACGCTGTATGTATCCCCGCTACGAGACTGCACGACGAGACTGCAGAACAACCCCACCATATATCTTCGGTATCTGCTGATCCTCCACATGAGAACAACACCGCTTCCACTGCCAAAGGTGGCAACCACTCCATTGGCCCTACTGAGGGAGAATGGAGGAGGGGTAGAACGGGCACGATTTCCGTCTGACATTCCTCCTTCATTCTAACAAGAGATATGACAAACCTTTTACCAAGCGCGGCGGGGAATCCTCTATGCAAGGTCGTGTAGTTTTCAAACAGGTGAAAGTCCCAAGTCTGAAGATATCACAACGCTATATTTCGCAAGGGAGAAAAGGCGATTGCTTCCCACAACATGTCCACGCACTCTCAGTCACATAGCATAAGCGTGGACAAGGCGTCATCGTCCTCCAATCGTCCCCCCTCCCCACCGCTCTGAGTAATAGGAACATACGAGCGTTGTGTAGGGCGTACGAACTAGTAAGGTTACAATCTGACCAGAGATACAAAAGCGCGTGGGAAGGGGAATGAAATGTACAAAGTATGTCACAATGTAAGTTGGCAGCCATGGATGATGGCGTCGTCAATGTGACCGACGTTTGACATCGCAATCTCCTAGCGATAGATAAACTACTCGTCGAGTCGCATATGGGGAGCAGTATTCTGGTATCGAATATGCGTCAAAGCCTAGCTAGCCCAGCCATTTGTTTACCGCTTGGCACGGTTCACGACTATCCCCGGGTAAGACACGTTCAAAGATGGGTAAGGGTTACGGGATGGCCCGCCTTCTGGCGGGCATCAATGAACGATGCGAACGCATCACCAGCATCCATGCTTGCAAAACATTCAAGCTCCTTCAGCTTGGGTAACAACTCCATAGGTGATTCTTCATCGTTTGGTCGTAGGGAATGAGACACCTGCGTGACAGGGCCATTATTAGGCACACGAAGGGACTTCACATTTCCAAATGACCTAAGAAGTTCACGCCACTGGGTACGATCAGTTGTATTTTGCCAATCTTCCAGTGGTGTAAACCCACTCCCATACCGGAGAGTGATATGCTCCACCGTGGAGAATGCTGTCCTGAGTGCGTCGAAAATTTGTGCTGCAGACGCTACCTCCCAATCAAGGTGAGTGGAGAGAACGTCCATGCCAAAGGTATATGTCTTGGCCCCATGATGGGAATATACCAGCATTGTGAGCGCCCGGGGAGAGAACTGGAACTCGGCGCTGCGGAACCTGAGATTTTCTTTGGTGCTTATAAATCGAAGGAGGTGTGGAACGGAAAAAGTGAGCTGGTTGAAGAAACCGATCTCAAGCTTCTCGAGTGAAGGGGTGGTCATCCGAGGGAGCAGCGCTTCCAAGTAAGCGCAAACGCCACAGAAGCCAAACCAGCGCAGGTAAGGAAGTGTGATGTGTGTCATAGTCGGTGCATTCGATAGCTGCATTCCAACTTCACGATTTGGAACAGGGGAGTGAAAGCTGATCCCGAGTACCTCGAGCTGAGGCATCAGTGACAGCCGTTGGAGCAAATCATTTGGGCAGAAGTAGGCTGATGGGTGGACCCATTGAAGGGAGAGTGTGACAAGGTCCACCGGCACGACGGTCGTGAATAACGAAGATCGTATTGAGATGGCGAAATTCATCAGTATGAAGTGGCGGAGGTGTGGTGCCTGAAATGTTTCAGGAAGTATCAAGCCCATATTGTGCTTGGCCCGAGGCTGGATATACAGGTACTCCAGCATCGGAAATTCGTCATCCATGGCCAGGAGAACCTTCTGCGAGTCTGGAATAGGTATTCGAAGGCGGATGCGGCGCACACGATCACGGTGTTGGAGTGCGAGTATTATTCCTTCTTCATCTTCTGTCGTTATTTCGCGAGCTTTGTCAACGTAATCAATGACGAGCGGAAGAGGTGAATATGCCAGCATTTCTGCCACTGGCGTGCCATATGTGCAAATGAGGCAAAGTCCTAGACGGGATCCCGATGCAAGTACCAGGTTTCGCCATCTTCTGCACACGTGCGTGAACTTGTACCACCAGCGTTCGCGGACCCATTCTCCTCCTTGCAAGACAACAAAATAGTCGTCCTCGTCTTCATCTAAAAGAGCTGGCCGGCAGAGAAAAAAGATATTGAGAAGTGAATCGTCATCGAGGACATGGATGGATGGGCTATGCGGACTGTTGCGCGTTGATCGTGTGTTGAGTCACAAACAAAGCACAGCAAGTGCAGAGGCGTACCTCGAGTATTGGGATTCACCACTTTGGTAGAGGGCTTGAACAAACGGATGGAATAAGACAGCAGACAAAAAATGGCCCATGGCAGGAGGTGAGAACGTGTGAGCATCGACGAGGATGTGATCCAAGGACAGATATCAGTAGGCCGTTGTTAGTTAGCCCCGATAGGGAGGGCGCAGACCTCTGTCTGCCCTGTAACGTAAACGTATTCTGCTCGCCTCTCTTGTTCTTTTTCCATTCATGCAGGTCTCTTTAGTGAATCGTATGAGAAAACTGGCCAGCTGGGTATGAAAGAAAGGGGGTAATACTGAGGAATTACAGGACATCACGCGCTAGTAGTTTGGCCTTACCTTTTTTTTCGAATTTCTATTTCGCTATGTAACTACTATACTGACCCCCTCCTTCGGTCAGACCCCTCCTTCGGTCAGTCACACATGTGACGCGTGATATATTTGAACTCCGCCTGCCTAAGGCTGTTAGCCGATGACATGAGTGCATGTGTGGCCGAAAGAGGGGTCCGCGTCCGCGTTTCTCAGTATGAATTATTTACTGTATCCGTTATCTACATTGCTGGTAATACACAATAATAGAATCAATATGGTTGATTAAAGTAAGTATTATGGAATAGGAAGTCACTGTGAGCGTAAGTATTGCTAGTGCTAGGTCCAGCACTGCTGGCCTGCCAGTCGAGATTAGATGGTGTGATTATCAGGGGGGGTCGTTGCTCAAAATCGAAAGATCTACTAATCGCGTTCGGAGTGGGTTCCCGGCTCGGCCCTGGCATGGATGGAGATCGATGCTCCTGAGTATCTTCGTGTGCGCGTGCATTCTGGTGCCGAGAGGACCCATTGCAACCAGATAAACCAGACAAGCCAGAAAATCTTGCATTTTTCTGAAGTTCCGGGTTCGATTTGAAGTGCTCATTGATGCGAGACATCAGTTCCGCGTTGGTGCCTTTATCAGAAAGGCTGAGGGCGATCGCAAGTGCACGAAGGTCATCCTTCCTGAATGAGGCAAGCCGACCGGTGAAATTCCGATTGGCAGCATCGTCATGTACGCGGAGAGTGCGTTCTGCATTCTCTGCCACTTTTTTTTTCTCCTTTTCTGACGCAATTTGTGCCTGAGCTTGTGACTCTGCATCCCTGCGATCAAATTCGTCACGGAGATTTCTAGAGGTCAAGAACCGTGCCTTTATCTTCCTGGAGCCTTGTGATCTATTCTTTGTTGTGCTTTCCAGTTGCTGTCGGACACTTTGCAGTTCCCGATGGATCAACGTGCAGTGCGCATTAGATGCACTCAGCTCAGCAAGTGCACGTCCAAGGGCCTGATGGGTATATAATAATTGTTGTCGAACTGATTGAAGTTCATCAACCAGTTCTTTGTGAGACAGTCGAGAATCTTCGGGGCGTGAAATGACCTTGGGTGGTGAGACGATTGATATATCATTTGTTGCCGAGCGTGTCATATGAATGACACTCGATTCTATGTTTGCAATCGAGACCATAAGGCCTGATATTGGTTGGGGTGGGGATAAATTAATCCTGCTTTGATTGTCTCTAGTGTGATCCAGGTCAGATATGTCGCGATCGCCAGTCGACATGTATGCATCTGATAAGCTGTGATCGGATGATGATTCCTCATCATCAGATGAAGACTCATAAGTAGAGTCGCTGTCGTCGCCCTCACTAGGAAGATCATCATTAAAATTGATAGGATCGGAGGATGGTACATGGGGAAAGGGGTCGGGCACATATGCGTTAGTCGATGATGCCTTGGAGGGCGCAAAGTCTTCCGGCGTGAATACATTGCGATTGACTGGATAAAGTCCAGTCTTCTCGAACGATTTCTTGATTAGTTCCTTGGTCATTGCCTTGCGCGTTCCATTGAGATAAGCGGGAATCACTGTGAAGCGATTGATTGGACAGTGCTTCTTGAGGTGCTCCTCGCAGATTGATTGCCACGCGCGCTCGACACCAGAAAAGATCAGGACATCGAGTGGCTGGCATTTATGTGTTGTCTTGGATGGGAAACACATAGTGACAATCTCCAGATTGTCACTATCGAGATATTTGTAGATGACGCGCTCGACATCTAGTTTTTCATGCGTATCATGACCATCCATAGTAAGGACGATCGGCTTCGATCTATCGACGCATCGCTCCTTTGCATATGGAATAAATACTTGATCCATCCAATTCTCAAGGTTATAAGTGTCTGTCCATCCCGATTCTGAGAAATATATGCTTTGTGTGTGTTAGATCTAGAACGCTGATAAGATCAACATCGTACTAACCTGCCCCATTGATTATCATCTAACGTACGCAGGTCTGGCTTGGCTCCATTTTGAAGGCAAAAGGATGGAGGGACCACATCCCCAGCGGCAGAAATGCACTCGAGAATCGTAACAAGCTCCAGATTGTCATTTCGCATACGATATTTCTGTTTCTGACTCCTTAGATAGAAGTACTTTTTGTTGGACTTTTTGCGTCCGCCACCCATCTGGATGCCCTTTTCATCCATGTTCCATATTTGTTCTGGGGGAATGCCATTGTATTTTGCATGTAAATCCTCGAGTTTGTCAAAATAATCGTTAATGACTGTCACGTTAAAATTCTTTGCGCGTTTGGGATCTAGCTTTGTGGCCTTCGCGGCTTGAAGCTCCGGATGACGCCGGAGGAATTTCTGTACCCATTTTTTGCCAATTGTCTTCCCTGAGATTGATGCCGCCTCAGCGCGTAAGTCCTGATATGAATATGGCTCGCCAATTTCACCCCGATATTTTGCCCATTTAACTAACATCTGTTCTTGTTTAGGTGTTAACAACTGTCGTTTCGCAGACGCCTCCTCATGCGAAAGGTGACGTTGTCGCGCCCTATCTGTTAAGGTAGATCGTGCAACCTAGATAATCATTTTAGGAAGATCTTTCACAGGGATCACATGCACGATCACACGCACGCCTTTTTCTTTTGCAGTCTCTCGAAAAGAAAGTCCATTAGTTGATGAATGGAGTATTGCCTCCTGAACATAGCCTTCATAGGCTGGGTCATTGCTACGTCGATTACTGTATTTAGTCGTTGTCCGCGTTGTCCGTGTAGGTGTCCGTACAGCAGGCATGGGTATATGGTGATGACACGTGGCTGACACGTGGCTGTTTCACGTGCTGACTTTCAGCCACTCTGAGTGCAAATGAAATCAAACACCGAAGCGGCATCAGTCGGCAAGCGTGACAAGGGGTACATTTTCATTCTCCCAACTGGGACCATTGCACACAATAAAAATACCTGGAATTGATTTACAAAGTGTATTAGAGATACTATACAAAATTTGGTGTAGCTAGGATAAGAGGGAGACGAGCTATTCGAAGGTGACCGAAGGAGGGGTCTGACCGAAGGAGGGGGTCAGTATAGTATCAGGGGCGTGTTATGCACTTTCCCGCTTAGGTG
The DNA here is from genome assembly GCA_003313875.1 of Russula aff. compacta. Lineage (NCBI taxonomy): Eukaryota > Fungi > Basidiomycota > Agaricomycetes > Russulales > Russulaceae > Russula > Russula aff. compacta. The sequence continues at coordinate 17,854 of QLOT01006618.1, read as the reverse complement.
TTCCTATCGAGGGTGAATGGAGTTTGGCCGTATCTGTGAGAAATCTACACACATTTTATTCACAGTTCACCACGCACGCCTTTTTTCTCCTGCGCAGCGCAGCTATTCGAATAGAACGATTCTCATCCCTTAAATATTCCTCTGCGTATGCATCCGGCGTGTGGCGGGGTGCGGACCTACTTCAGCACTAGTGCAAATGAAAGAATCAAACACCGAAGCGGCATTGGCCGAGGCAGCATGGACGCGATAATTGAGGTGTGTCCAAAAAGGCGTGTGGTGTCGTCGCCAGCCTCCAGCTGTTCCGACTCTGCACGGCTCAGAGCCAGTCCGTCACTCACATCACATCTATTCACATCACACCTGTGGTCTGGTCTAGCACATGATCGCCAGTGGGCACCACCACCTGAACCACTGAACCACACCTTCATACTCCGAGGCTTCGACGGAGATTGACGCTTGGTTGCATGCAATGCATGCATTTCATGCAGACGCCCGACCCGAGGCTCTACCTTGTCGTTCCGAGGAGTACTCCCGGGTCATGGATGCAGTGGAGGAGTCAATTGACGAGGGGTAGTGGTGGACGCGTCTGTGGGTTGTTACTTCCTCTTCTCGTTGTCAACGATGAGATGGTAAACTGATCGCATTGCACGCAGACATTTTGGGGGCCTCAGGAACGGGAAAAATGTTGACCATCCGCGCCGTGGTGAGAGAGTTACAGTAAAGCGCATGGCGGAACAGAATGTACAATCCCTCCTGCTTTGACATGAAGAATTGATGCGACACTGGTCTCGAGTGGAGACGAACTCATTTACGTTTGTCGAGATCAATGGTTTGCGTATTCCCGAGCCAAATGGGGCATACGGCATGGCCTATTGTGGGAAACGAGCTTGGGACATGATACGGCTACTGATGGACACCTAGGCCTCAGTGCTAGGGTAGCCCAAAGGCACTTGTCACGGCATTTCGAGTCGCTGAGCCGTGCAGGACCTGATGGCCATGCTTGTTCGGACTGTTCCTCATGCGGAATAGGCTGGTGTGCTGAGAGTGGATGTAGTATCGTGCTGATGGATGAACTGGACCAGTTGATGACGGCCAAGCAGGACATGGTGGTTTACAATTTCTTCAACTGGCCAACACTTGCTGAGTCGTACTTCCTGTAGCTAACACTATGACCTTCCGGAGTGCGTCATGTCCGGCTGCGTCCGTTCCCGGTTCGGTGAGATTTTGTCCTCTTTCCGGAGAGAGTGCTGATGGGTTCTGACAGGCATGGCTCGAATTAATACGCACGCATTCTACTTACTTTTTTCGACTCGGAATATGTTCACCGCGTCTCACCTTCCGCCAGATTGCTGGGCATGTTGACTGGTCAAGAGCAAAATCAGGAAAAGGAGCAATCTACTCCAACACGAACTGCTTTGCGTCAGGTCCGCGGGGTGTGAATTGCAGTACTCTCTTACAGCCGGGAAAGCATCGAAGTCACGGCAAGTAAACTAACCAAATACCACATGCATAAAATAGCTGCATACCATACGGTGAAACTGTGCCATTTCCTAACTAGTGAAGAGAGAATGCGTTTTAACAGGACCAATTCGCTCTCGTCGTGACAGTAGGACGGCATTCATTTATTCATCCATCCATTCATCCATCCATCAGTATGGTATACACTGTATCATCATCAGACAGAAACAGAATGCTTTTGGCTACGCACAAACGATCTGCGTGCACGCGTGGGTTGTATACTGTATAGTCATATGAGGCAGTTAAGGCTACAATAGAGTCAGAGACACTTAAGGTGCAGGGCGAGGAAGATGGGGAATACTAGGACAAAAATAACGAAAACTGGTAGACTTCCATACGGACGCCAATAATGTGCGGCTTGGTGAGATGAAGATGGTTTTAGCTATAGCAGGGATGAGACCTCGCGGAAATGTGGGTAATAGTCGTGATTGGCGATAGGATGAACAACACGATGAGTCACATATGAGAACCGTCTTCCAAGTATCGACTCGAGGTCCCTCCAAGCCTTGCACTTGCTGCTACGCTCTCCATGTGGCACAGTACGACTGTTGCCGAGTAAGGCGCGTTCAAAGCCGAAGTAGGGTTACAGAGTGGCCTGCCTTCTGGCGAGCATCGATGAACGCCGTGAATGCGTCGCCAGCATCACTGCTCGCAGAGTATGACAGCACCTTCAGCTCAGGCAATATGTCCATGGGTGATTCCCCATCGTCTAATCGCAGAGAATCGGAAAGCCGCGTGACAAGACCATTTTCCACACGAAGCGTCTTAACGTTGCTAAACGACCTAAATAGTTCACGCCATTGTGTGCGGTCCACTTCATTGTTCCATTCCAACGACATTTTGAGCTCCCAATACTCGAGAATTAGACCCTCCACAGGTGGAAAGACTACTCTGACCTGATTGAAAAGCCGCGCCACGGATGCTACTTGCCCGTTGAGATGTCCGCATTCAACCGTCATAAGGAAATGCCTCTGCGCAGCTACATGGGGAGGATATACCACCACGCACACGTCCCAGGGCGAGAATCCTATCCTGACACTAGCCGCACTGCTAAACTTGAGGTTATTTGCTGTGCTGATAAATTCCGGGAGGTGTGGAACAGAAAAGGTGGGCTGGTCTGGGAGTCGGATTTGAAACTTCTCGAGGAAAGGGGTGGTCATCCGAGAAAGAAGCGCTTCCAAGTAAGCGCTAACACCACAGAACCCAAACCGGCGAAGATTAGGGAGTGTGACGTGTGTCATAATCGGTGTATTCAACACCTGCATCTCAACATCACGGTTGGGAACTGGCCAACGAAAGTCAATCACAAGTGCCTCAAGCTGAGGCATGAGTGAGAGCCGTTGGAGTAAATCATTTGGATGGAAGTGGGCAGATCGGTGGATCCTTTGAAGGGAGAGTGTAACGAGACCCACGGCAGTCGTAAGTAATGGAGATCCTATTGGAAATGCGAAGTTGAATAGTGCGAGACGGCGTAGATGTGGTGCTTGAAATGTTGTGGGAAGTATCAAGTCCTTATGATCGCCAATTGCAGGCCTGATATACAGGTCCTCTAGCTTTGGAAATTCGCAGTCCATGACCATAATGAGCTTTCGGATAAGCGGAATAGGCATCCAAAGTTGGATACGGCGCACACGATCACGGTGCTGAAGTGCAAGCATTATTCCTTGTTCATCTTCTGGAGTGATGTCGCGATCCAGGTCAGCGTAGTCGATAATGAGCGGAAGAGGTAAATGTTCCAGTACACCCGCTACCGGCGTGCGATATGTACAAACGAGAAATAGACCCAGGTAGGATGCCGATCCAAGGACAAGGTATCGCCACCTTCGGCAAATGTGCGTGAGCTTGTACCACCAACGTTCACGGTCCCATTTCCCCCTCGGTAAGATGCACCTATCGCTATGTTCATCTTCGTCCAAGATAAGAGATCGATAGAGATATATTATATGAAGAAGTGAGTCATCGTCAAGGGTGTGAATAAGAGTACCAGGAAACCTGTTGCCAGTGCGAGGGGGTCGTGTTTACTCACACTGATAACGATATATAGTATATAGGAACGTACCTCCAGTGTTGAGACGTAGAATTTGATGTACTTCGGCCAATTCTTTCGGCAGATGTGATGCGATGGATAGAAGGCGGAGGATGAAATATGCTAGGGTGGTTTCTCAGTACGACCCGGCGTAGATGCGGTGCTTGAAACGTTTCAGGAAGTATCAGGGTGTTTCCGTCGTCAGTCAGAGGCTTGATATACAGATATTCCAGCATTGGGAATTCCCCGTCCATGGCCACAGCGAGTTTCCGTAAATTTGAGGAAGGGATCCAAAGGCGGATGTAGGAGACTCGGTGACGATGCTGGAGAGCAAGTAGTATTCCTTCTACATCTTCCACGGTCACCTCCTGACTCGGATCTTGGTGAACGTAATCAATAATAAGGGGCAAGAGGGGTGAATGGGCTAACATGTCTGCTACGGGAGTGCCACGTGTGCAGACAAGACGAAGGCCCAGGTGGGATGCTGATGCGAATACAAGGTATCGCCATCTTCTGCAAACGTGGGTGAGTTTGTACCACCAGCGATCGCAGACCGATTCCCCCCCTCGTTCGACAAGGAAATATCCTTCCTCGGCTTCAACTGGCCGACAGAGAAAAAAGACATTGAGAAGCGAATCATCATCGAGGACGTGGATTGGTGGACTTTGCGGTCTAGATCGTGTTGATTCGCAAACTAATAAGGCATTGCAAGTGCAGAGACGTACCTCGAGGGTTGGGAATCATCATTTAGTACACTTCTGCAGAGGCCTTTAATAAACGGAGGAGCAGACAAAGAATGGCCCATGGCAGGAGGTGAGAACCTGTGAGCATCGACGAGGACGTGATCCAAGGACAGGTCTCAGCAGGCCTCTTCTTAGTTATCCCCGAGATGGACGGCGCAAATCTCTGCTCTGTAACGTATTTTCCATCACCACTTTCTGGATCTCAAATTTCTCCACTCATCCGAGACTATGGTAACCTGAAAATCACAGCCACATGCAAATCAATGCAGTACTGTACAATAGCTACGACACGCACTAGCAAACGCCAACTAAGGCGCCAACATTCGACGACAACCGACAGTCCACATCACGTGCTACAAACCGTGACCTGTCCCCGTGACTTGACCTCGTGTCGCCTACAAATCTCGAGCACGACTGCCACTTCCAGGAAATTTTCGAAGGGACCTCCGCGTTCGACCGACATACGTGTTGTTGTGTGACGAGCTCTCAGGCATGTCTGGCCCTGCTGTTTATCGTTGTCAATGGCGACGTGCTCTGTCTGTTACAGTAAGGCACTTTTTTGCGTGCGCTCGGAGAATACTGTACCCTGTCCTTGGCTAGTCCATCGCTGGGCATCCTCTGCCCGACACAGAAAAGGAAGATTTTACGGTCATAGATGTAAAGTGTTCTTTGTGAGTTCCTTTTTTTTGACTCGGAAGTTGTTTATCACCTTCCGCCAGATTGCCGGGCATGTTGACTGACCAAGAGCAAAACCGGCAAAAGGAGCAGTTTACACTGCCGACGCAAGTGCCTTGCGTCAGGTTCGTGGGGTGTGAATCGCAATACTCTCTTGAAGCCGAGGAAGCATCAAAGTTACGGTTGGGCAAGATGACCAATTCTCACGTGCACAACAGCCGCAGATAGTAAGTTAGGCAGCACAGGGCGAAGCAACGTTTCTTAGTGAAGAGAAATTGCCTTTGAATGGACCAACTCTCTCTTATCATGGGCAAGACTACATAATTCATCAACATGGTCCCCACCGCCAGAGTTGGAGGTGATACTGCCTCTAGCCAGTCCAGCGTTCGTACCCTGGGCCCTACTAATACAGCCAGGAGATTGTCTGAGGTTGATATGAACGGGAAAATGGGAGAAGCAGTGGATGTTGGTGAGCGTATGCGGCAGTAGTGGGTACGTCTCTCCTGGAGAGGATCGAGTGGAAGGTGCTTGCGGAGCAGTTGCTATCAACTAAGGCGCAGTACATCATGTTGCTGTTCCTGCCGCGGTTCCAATCGCAAAGAAAAATCGTTGTCGTTAGTGGTAACAAGCTTTGGTGCCAGTCCTCGCGGAAGTAGGAATGGCGCACGGGGATTGGAAGAGCACTGTTGGTGAGTAATCCAACACATTGTATCAACGCCTAATTGCATAATCAGTCACATAACCACAAAATAAAAGTACATCGTCAGTCCTTTGTCGTCAGCAGGTGGGCCTACATCCGCTCGTTTACTAGTGCATTTTTTCTTGATCTCAAGCCAGCGGAGGCTCTGCATGGGAGCATGCAAGAGAGAACAGTATGATGCAGTGTGAGAAACTATCGAGCGGACAATGCCGAGCTCGTTCGCTTCTGCTACTTTCAGCCGCTCAGCGCTTCCCACCTCCGTGAGTGTATCTGGTGCGACAAACTCTCAGAACATACCATTCTAAGCTGGGTAGCGGTATACTGGAACTAGCCCTTTTTGCCTGGAGGAATGTCGGGGCCTGCTCTCCACCTCTATTGACGACATATCTGTAATCTGCTCTCGTTCTCCTAATAATTTCTAAGCACAAAATCCCTCTATTCCACGGGCAAATGAAGCCTGCACCATGCAAACGTGCACGGTCGCCGCGGTCCGTCATCACCACCTCCAAGTCTCCAACATATCTGCTGACATTGACTGGTCTACAACCAGACCTACACTAGATGGGTAAAGGCCGCAAGGATCTCACTGGGACGATCCTCGCCGATGTCCTAGCAGTACCTCGGTATCTCACCTCCAGCTCATGAGATGGACAAATTCGGCAACACGCCTTTTGGCCTTTCTGCAGGCTGCACTGATAAATCTGCATATAAATCAGCTGCCACTGCAGGAACCTGGTGCACCTGTGACGTGCATGCATGGGCAGCGCGTCGTATCGTGGGCGACCATATCCCTTTTTCATGGACTCGGGAGCGGCACACAAACACCTTCGAGTAGCGGTTCACTGGTGTGTTACCGTAGAGCAGACAAAAATGAAACTGGTGAGAGTTGTAGAAAGACGGTCACCCGACTGACTGGGTGAAGCATCATCGAGATCCGGACTTATCCCAAAAGTAGGTCTAACACTAACAGATAATCATCATAGTAGTAAAAACCTGTTCTTACATGGATCAAGTTAGAGATATCGAAGTCAGACCTGGAGAAAATACAGTATGTATAACCACGAACAAGACGTGACCTACGTGCATTCGTAGAACATAATCATCGTACGAACCATTAATGTTACAATCTAACCAGAAATACCAAAATACAGGGGAAGGGGAATCTAATGTACAAACAATGTTAAACATCCATGATGGCGTCGTCCATGTGAGCGGCATTTGACATGGCAATCTCCTCAACCGTGACATATGGGAATATCATAGTTATGGTGAGCATGAGAGCTGGCCGGACTGTGGAAGGTAATCTGGGTAATAGATAAACCAATCGTGGAGTCGAATTCTGGTACCGAAGCCGCGGCAAGTCTAGCTAGCCTAGCCACTTGAATACCGCGTTCACCGCTTAGTACAGCTCATGGCCATCCTTGGGTGAGATGCGTTCAAAGATGGGCAAGAGTTACGGGATGGCCTGCCTTCTCGCGGGCATCGATAAATGATGTGAATGCATCACCAGCGTCCACGCTTGCAAAACATTCAATCTTCTTCAGCTCGGGTAACAACTCCATAGGTGACTCTTCATCGTCCGGTCTGAGGGAATGAGACACCTGCGTGATGAGGCCTTTATTGGGAATACAAAGGGTCCTCACGTTTCCAAACGACCTAAAAAGTTTACGCCACTGAGTACGATCAGCTGTGCTTTGCCAATCGCCTATTGGTGTAAACCCAGTCTCATGCTGGAGAGTAATGTGCTCCACCACAGAGAATGCTGTCCCGAGCGCATCAAAAATAATCGCGGCAGATTCAACCTGCCAGTCAAGGTGAGCACAAGAAACTTCCATGCCAAAGTTATATGTCTCGGCCCCATGATGAGGATATAACAGCATTTTAAATGTCTGGGCAGAGAACAGGAACTCGGCACTGCGAAACCTGAGATTGTTTCTGGTGCTTATAAACTGCAGGAGGTGTGGAATGGAATAAGTGAGCTGGCTGAAGAAAATGATTTGAAGCCTCTGGAGTAAAGGGGTAGTCATTCGAGGAAGCAGCGCTTCCAAGTAAGTGCTAACACCCTCGAAGCCAAAGCAGCGAAGATTAGGAAGTGTGATGTGTGTCATAGTTGGTGTATCCAATACCTGCATCTCAACCTCACGAATCGGGACAGGAAAGTGCAAGGTGATCCCAAGTACCCGGAGCTGAGGCACCAGTGACAACAGTTGGAGTAAATCATTTAGGCGGAAGTCGGGTGATGGGTAGATCCGTTCAAGGCAGAGTGTGACGAGGCCTGCAGCAGTCGTCAATAATGGAGATCGTATTGGCATCGTGAAATTCGACAGTATGAGGTGGCGGAGGTGTGATGCCTGAAATGTTTGGGGGAGTATCGCTTGCGGGCTTCCATCGCCCTTAAGCTTGATATACATGTACTCCAGCATCGAAAATTCGTAGTTTACGGCCAGGAGGACCTTCTGCAGATTTGGGATACGCATTTGAAGGCGGATGCAACGTACACGATCACGATGCTGGAGTGCAAGTATTATTCCTTCTTCATCTTCTGCGGTGGTTTCACGAGTTTCGTCAACGTAATCGATGATGAGTGGAAGAGGAGGTGAATGTGCCAGCATGTCTGCTACTGGCGTGCCATATGTGCAAACGAGGCAAAGTCCCAGATAGGATCCCGATCCAAGTACCAGGTATCGCCATCTTCTGCAAACGTGCGCGATCTTGTACCACCAGCGTTCGCTGACCCATTCTGGCTCTCGTATGAAAAAGAGGTAGTCGTCCCTGTATTCTTCATCTAAAAAGATTGGCCGATAGAGAAAAAAAATATTGAGAAGCGAATCATCATCGAGGACGTGGATGAATGGGCTATGTGGTCTACTGTGCATGTATGGTGTTAAGTCGCAAACTAAAAAGGTACAGCAAGTGCAGAGGCGCACCTCGAGAGTTGGGACTTCTTATTTAGGACACTTCGGTAGAGGCTTCCAATAAATGGAGAGTGGATGGCAACGGACAAAGAATGGCACATGGCGGGAGGTGAGAACGTGTGGGCTATCAACGGGGATGTGATCCTAGAATTGATATCAGCAGGCCTCTTATTATCCCCGATATGGAGGGCGCAAACCTTGCCCTGTGATGTACACGCATTTTCCTCGAATCACTGAAAACTAGCCACCTGGGTATCAAGAAAAAGGGGTACTACGAGGAAGCAGCTGAGAACCCTGGCGGTACTCGTGGTTTGTTCTTGATGCAGTAGTACAACCCTCACCGTGTACCGCCATCGTCATCGTCAGAAACGTTATCAGCACTACGATATAAACGGTCGCTTAATCAATCGACTACTATGCCCGTCCACCATGCAACGTTTACCTTCATTCATGATTAGCCGCATGCCTAAGATGAGACACGAGACATCAGAATCACACACCATGTATTATCAGTATCTACTACTTCCACATGGATCAAAAGATTAGCACCGCCATTTTCTCCCATCTCCACCGACTGTTAGGGGTGTGATGAGCGGCAGGGTAGGTGGTGTATGGGAACCAACGATTCCCTTTTTCGTCGCACATTCCTCTTGTGCAGAGGCCTCAGCCTCATGCGTCATGGCGGAGGTGGATCCCCGTCAGGTGTCTGTCCATTCGTCCCGTGCAGTCAAGATTCGCTCTGAGTATGTAATATGAGTGAGTATACGGGCGGTATGTTTTTATCTCAGTTTATTCGACCGTTTTAGACAAACATGCGAAATACAAAACATGGAGGGCAGAACTGTGATTTAGACAGCTGATGGGGGGGAGGCCTTTGCGGTCACCTCACCTCATCTTTCACAGCCCCACTGCATTACTGGATTCATTCAACCATTCTTTTTCTGAAACAAGAACTTACCTACCTCTCCTATCACTCACTCACACAACCTCCCAACCCAACCCATCCTCTCGGGGCATCCAGCTTCGATTATTATCGATCGACACTCCCTCCTCACTAAGGTAAGGGTGCTTACGGAATAAGTGGTATCGGGTAAGGCGCAGTATAGCATGATTCCTCTTGCTGCCGCGGTTCCAATCTCTTCGAAAAGAAACTCGTTGCGTCCATTGTGACGAGCCTTCTGGGGTACTAGTCCTAGCGGATGCAGAAGTGGCACTCGTGAAGGGGAAGAGCATGGCACTGTTGGTGAGTAATCCAACACATTGTATGGAGGCTCATCGCATATAATCCGTCACCTCATGGTCACAAATAAAAGCACAATACATCACCTGTCCTTTATCGTCAGCAGGTGGGCCTACATCCGCTCATTCACTGATGTACGATTGATTCCTTGATCTCGGGCCAGCGGAGGCTTCACATGGGAACATGTAGGAGAGAACGGTAAGGAAGGTAGTCTTGCATATGAGGCCGTGTAAAAAAAATCTCGAGTGTCGGGAAATGCCGAGCTCGCCCGATGCTCGCATGCTTCTGCCATTTCAGCGCTTCCCAGCCTCTGTGAGTGCCACTGGCGCGACGAACTCTCGGATTAATCACCATCTACAGAGATTTACCGGGGTCTGAGTTTGACTTCACGTACCATTTCAAGCTGTGCAGTGGTAATGTCGGAAAAAAAGTCTGGAGGACTATCGATGACATTAAACTCCATCTGTAATTTGCTACGATACTCCTAGGTTTCTGCGGTGGCGACGCCCCTTGTTGTCTTGTTGTCTAAGCTAGAGGAGGGATGCTTCGGCACGCTGATGTAGGTGCGAATTTATCAGGGCAGCCAGCAGAAAGGCCAATAGAGGTGCGTTCTCGAGTTTATTCGTCTCATGAGCCGGACGTGAGATACCTAGGTATTTCCAGGACATCGGCGTTAGCAGGTATGTTGGAGGTGGTGACCGTGCACATTTATATGGTCGCCTGTCGTCGCCGTGAGGTTTGTGTCATGCGCTAGTGAGACTTGGACCACCGATTGGCATCGAACATTACTGGGGCTGACTGGGTAAAGCGTCCAGACTCGGACTCATTCTTAATAGGTCTAACATTAACAGATAATCACCGTAGTGACAGAAATCTGTTCTTACATGGATTAAGTTGGAAATGTCTAAATCAGACCGGAAATACCAAATTGTGGGGAAAGGGGAATGTAACGTACAAACTATGTTAAGCTAGTAGACATCCATGATGATATCGCCAGCAGCATTTGACATGGTAATCTCCTTAACCCCCTAAAATGAGGATATCATAGGGATGAGTGACAGAACTGTGGGAGGTAATCCGGCAATAGATGAACCACTCGTTGAGTCTCATATGAGAGCCGTATTCCGGTACCGGAGGCGCGCCAGGTCTAGCTAGCCTAGCCACTTAAAGTCCGCGCTTACCGCTTGGCATAGTTCACGACCATCCCTGGGTAAGACACGTTCAAAGACGGGTAAGTGTTACGGGATGGCCTGTCTTCTGGCGGGCATCAATAAAAGGTCTGAATGCATCGCTAGCGTCTACGCTTGCAACACATTCGAGGTTCTTCAGCTCGGGTAATAACAACTCTATCGGCGATCCTTCATCGTCTGGGCGCAGGGAATGAGACACCTGCATAACGAGGCCATTATTGGGCATACAAAGAGTCTTCACATTGCCAAACGACCTAAAAAGTTTACGCCACTGAGTACGATCAGCTGTATTTTGCCAATCTCCCAATGGTGTAAACCCAGTCTCATGCTGGAGAGTGATATGCTCCACCGCAGAGAATGCTGTCCCGAGCGCATCAAACATTTGTGCTGCGGACGCCACTTGCCAGTCACGGAGAGTGCAGAAAACTTCCATGCTCAAGGTACATGTCTTGGCCCCATGACGAGGATATACCAGGAGTGTAAGTGTCTGGGGAGAGAACAGGAACTCAGCACTGCGGAACCTGAGATTTTCGTTTGTGCTTATAAAGTGCAGGAGGTGTGGAATGGAATAAGTGAGCTGGTTGAAGAAAATGATTCGAATCCTCTGGAGTAAAGGGGTGGCCATCCAGGGAAGCACCGCTTCCAAGTAAGCGCTGAGCCCACAGAAGCCAAAGCAGCGGAGGTTAGGAAGTGTGATGTGTGTCATAGTCGGTGTATCCAACAGCTGCATCTCAACTTCAAGATTTCGAACTGGGGAGTGCAGGGTGATCCCGAGTGCTTGGAGCTGAGGCATCAGTGACAGCAGTTGGAGCAGATTATTTGGGCAGAAATGGGCTGATGACGGGTGGATCCGTTCAAGCGAGAGTGTGACAAGGCCCAGGGCAGTCATCACGAATGGAGATCGTATGGGAATGGCGAAATCCATTAGTATGAGGTGGCGGAGATGTGGTGCTTGAAATCCGTGTGGGAGTATCACTTGGGGACCTCTATCTTTCTCAGATAAAGGCTCGATATACATGTACTCTAGCATCGAAAATTCGTAGTTTATGGCCAAGATAACCTTCTGCAGATTTAGAATATGCATTCGAAGGCGGATGCGGCGTATACGATCACGGTGCTGCCACTGGAGTGCAAGTATTATTCCTTCTCTATCTTCTGTGGTGATTTCGCGAGCTCGGTCAACGTATTCGATGATAAGTGGAAGAGGGGGTGAATGTGCCAGCATGTCTGCTACTGGCGTTCCATATGTGCAAACGAGGCAAAGTCCCAAATAGGATGCCGATCCGAGCACGAGATACCGCCATCTTCTGCAGACGTGCGCGAACTTGTACCACCAGCGTTCGCTGACCCATTCTCGCTCTCGTATGAAAAAAAGATAGTCGTCCCGGTATTCTTCATCTAAAAGGACTGGCCGATAGAGAAAAAAGATATTGAGAAGTGAATCATCATCGAGGATGTGAATAGATGGACTATGCGCGGAAGGACAATGCGTGGATAGACTGTCCGTGGATGAACTATGCGGTCTGTTGGTCATGGATCGTGTTGAGTCGCACACCAAAAGGCATAGCGGGTGCCGGGGCATACCTCGAGTGTTGTGGCTCATCGCACTCATTCTTTGGTACACTTCGGCAGAGGCCTCCAATAAATGGAGGGCGGATGGCAGCAAAAAAATAATGGCCCATGGCAGGAGGTGAGAGCGTGTGAGCATCGACGAGGATGTGACAACCCAAGGACAGATCTCATCAGCCCTGAAATGGAGGGCGCAAACCCCTGCCCTGTGACGTACACGTATTTTCCTTACCCACTCTCTGGGTTTGGGCTTTCTCCATTCATACGGTTCCATAGTGGATGGTATCGAAAAATGAGCCAGCTGGGTATCAAGAAAAAGGAGTGACCAGGGTACTTTTCTGAGGACAAGGATGAGCACTGGCAAACCAACACTTCAAGCATGTTTTGCTGGGTGCGACAATGTGACGATTATGTCACCTATACATGCTCTGACATTTCATCTTTGTCTATATATGAATATGCTCTATCGCTATGATATTATCTATCAAGATTAGACCTGCTAACTTTAGGGATTCTCAAAGCTGATTATTTTTGTTCGATGCCAAATGGTCGCCCAACTTGTGGGCGGCCCGGCGACCCGACGAGCGACAAGCGACAGGTTCAACTCTGCACTTGTACTCATTACTCATTGTCATTGCTATCATGGTGGCCCTTGCTGTAATTTTTGTCTCAAGGTACCTCCTTTCACCCACTATAATGCCTACAGAATCCACTGATAGACTCGAATGAGGAGAGAAAGCAAGTGATCTAAAGAGTACTGTAGAAATCTATGACAGGCGGAGTATTGCGCCACCATCTAGAAATGTTGAAATGTTCCCATACTGGTATCACCATGAGGCTTGGCCGACATACCTCGTCACATGTCAGGGCTTGCTGCCCTGACATGTCTTTCCTCTCCCTCCCCACCATTTTGCTTCAACCCGCAGACCGAATCAGCCTAGATGCACCGGGTGATGTATCTCTACGACGGAGGTACGCTCCCTTTTTCTGTGTTTATCACCTTGTGAATAAACACTGCCAAATGGGCAACAGTCTTTGCAGTACATTTATCTATATCCTCGACAATGATTTGCTTCTCAACATATTTTATCACTGTCGGCCCACTCTTTTCGAAGGAGACATCGCTTACGACGACTATATCTTAGAGTGCCCGAAATGGGTCCGTGAACACTGGTGGTACAAGCTCGTGCACGTTTGCAGAAGGTGGCGATACCTTGTATTCGCATCAGCATCCCGCATGGGTCTTAGCCTTGTCTGCACACGTTCCACTCCCGTGGCAGACATGTTGGCCCATTCACTCCTCTTGCCTCTCATTATTGATTACGTTCACGAAGATCCGAGTTGCGCGATGGCTGTGGAAGATGAAGAGGGAATACTACTTGCTCTCCAGCATCGTCGCCGAGTCTCTCGCATCCGTCTTTGTATCCCTTCCTCAAATTTACGGAAACTCGTTGTGGCCATGTACGGGGGATTTCCAATGTTGGAATATCTGTACATCAAGCCTCTGACTGACGATGGAAACACCCTGATACTCCCCGAAACATTTCAAGCACCACATCTACGCCAGGCTATACTGAGGAACGTTGCTTACTACCCTGGCATATCTCATTTCCCACCTCCTACCCCTCGTATTCGATCTGAGGAAAGGACTGGCCGAGGTGCAGCAAGTTCTGAGTCCCAACACCGGAGGTACGCTGCCTTCTGCTATATTTTCCCATCAGTGTGGGTGAACCCGACCCCCTCGCAACAGAATTCGTGGTACATTTATTCACATTCTCGACGATGACTCACTTGTCAACGTATTTTCTCTCTATCGACCCGTTCTCTTGGACGGAGATGAAGATGAAGACGTGCGCATCTTACAGGGGGGAGAATGGGACCGTGAACGCTGGTGGTACAAGCTCACCCACGTTTGCCAAAGGTGGCGGTACCTTGTACTCGGATTTGCATCCTTCCTGGGACTTGGCCTCGTTTGCACATATGGCACGCCTGTAGCGGATATGCTGGCACATTCACCTCCTCTTCCACTCATTATCGATTACATTGACCTGGATCGCGACATCACTGCAGAGGATAAAGAGGGAATAGGGATCGCACTTCAGCACCGTGATCGTGTGCGCCGGATCCGCCTTTGGATGCCCGTTACGGAATTGCGGAAGCTCATCATGACCATAGACAACGAATTTCTGAATCTAGAGCACCTGTACATCAGGCCTGCGATTAACGACAATATGGGCTTAATACTCCCAAAATCATTTCGAGCACCACGTCTACGCCACCTCATAGTTACCAACGTCGCGTTTCCAATAGGATCTCCTTTACTTATCACTGCCGTGGACCTCATCTCGCTGTAGCACTGCCTTGTGCTGCGAGTGTAGTAGTACCCGTGGGATATGAGGGAATGTGGGTGTGTCGTGAGCGTGAACGTGAACGGAAACTGAGGCAAGAGACACCCCGTGGACAGCTAGTCCACGGTCGCAAGTGTCTAGACGGAACGATACTGATGGGACTGACGGCGATACTGACGGAACTGACGGCGATACTGACGATACGAGAGAAATGAGAAAGTGGGGACACAGGGGGATTCCGCGTGAATCCTTTCCTTCGCGACTGTGGTCCTCCTCTAAGATTCAAGGAGGTGATGTTCTTAAATACAAAAGGATGGTAATTAAGGTACGCTAAAGGTCGCCGTACCGTAGAATGGAAATGTCAACTAGCAAGCTAAAGATTATATGAGACACGCTGGTGAGCGCTCCGGCGCACGATCCACTCAGATCCAAGCGCAGACCCGAGGGATACCTTACATCGCTCTCGCTTCAAAGGATTCCCCGATCTGCCCACTTTCACCCAAATGATTTACTCCAACAGCTCTCACTGATGCCTCAACTTGAGGTACTTGGGATCGACTTTCGCTCGCCGGTTCCCAACCATGATGTTGAGATGCAGCTGTTGGATACACCGATCATGATACACGTCACACTCCCAAACCTTCACTGGTTTGGGTTCTATGGTGTTAGCGCTTACTTTGAAGCGCTTCTTTCTCGGATGACCACCCCTTTGCTCGAGAAACTTCAAATCGAATTCTCCCACCAGCCCACCTTTTCTGTTCTCCCGCAATTTATTATCACAGCAAAGAACCTCAAGTTTAGCAGCGTCACAATCGGGTTCTTTAGGGATGGATTTATCGTGACGGTATATCCTCATGAGGGGCTCAAGTTGTATTCTCTCACAATGGCGGTTGAATGTGAAG
This sequence comes from Russula aff. compacta, assembly GCA_003313875.1. Classification (NCBI taxonomy): domain Eukaryota; kingdom Fungi; phylum Basidiomycota; class Agaricomycetes; order Russulales; family Russulaceae; genus Russula; species Russula aff. compacta. The sequence goes on along the minus strand of QLOT01006618.1, from coordinate 2,028 downwards.
AACTTGACAGCCAGGTCACATCCGCAGCGCAGCTTTTCAATTCGCTTGGGGTAGTCTTATCGGCCGTGGGGGGTCTTACACTCGAGTATTGGAGACACTCAATATCGTCCGAGTGGAACAACGAAGCGGACCGCACACAATGGCGTGAGCTATTTAGGGCGTTTAGCAATGTGAAGACCCTTCGTGTTCCCCTCCGCCTTGTCACGCAGCTTTCTTGTTCTCTACGATTAGACGATGGGGAATCACCCATGGACGTGTTACCTGAGCTGAAGGAGCTGTCATACCCTGCAAGTAGCGGCGACCCATTCGCGGCGTTCATCGATGCTCGCAAGAAGGCAGGCCACCCTCTGACCCTGGCCCATCGTTGAACACGTGCGAGGTCAGCATGGAAGCGAGTGCCTGTGCTTGGTGTGGCCTCGATACTGGAATTAGACTTTTTATGCAATTTTCTAGTGGTTTTATCCATCGTCTGGACTACCTTCCACAGGCTTGTCAGCTCTCACTTTTTTTTTGAATCCGCATTTGCGACGCGTATGTAGTCGCATACAAAAGACGTATCCAGCGCTAGTTCTCACCCCTACTGTGATCATGGTCGTCTCATTTGCATTTGTTGAGGGAATCACGACGCCAAACGCATCCCTCATGGATGACAGTCTGATGGTTATTTCCCTACCTTGTATCATCATTTGTCCATTTTCATAAACTGTAGTTTTAAATTTATGTGACCCTGGTAGAATCAGACAACGGTGAGAGAACTTTATTCAAAGAGCCGGGGGGAGAGGGGTAAAAGAGTATGAACAGACCAACCCATCTTGGTGCCAACATTATCCTTCCCTCACCGAACTTCAGTATTGGAGGAGGATGAGTTTGGGCTGTCGAGCGTATGGAGGGTACATTGACGGTGAGGCGAGTTAAACTACCCCGACGTTCTGACTTGTCAGGGTCGCTTTATCCAGGGATGACCTCGATCTGTGAGTAAAGACTCGGTGACCTCGTCCATCCAGGCGGACGATCGAGTGTTGTTGCCTGGGGGGCGGAAACGATATCAAGGTGGCGAGGAAGTGCTTTTCTCTCTCGCTTTTTCTCTTGCTCTTGCGAACGGATTGATGACGGAGTTTTTTTTTCGGGGAGGATCATAGGAATATTTTCTGTTTATTGTAAGGATTCAGAGACTTTTCAGGTTGGGGTCCAGGAGGTGTAGGAACATCGGGTGGCATGTGGCATGAAGACGACATGGCATAGCATGGCCTATCCATGGGCGGGTATGAGCGGTCGTTCAGCAACGCGCGCCTAAGCCAGCCAAGAGCAAGGAAATAATCAGCCTTGAATGGAAAAGTAAAGTTGTTCTTCCAAAGCAAATCTATCACATATCTCTACTCGCGCCCGTTGTCGGCCATCCCCAGCCCCGGGATGGCGGCTGGAACGCGTTATGCCTATGAGTAATGAGTATCGTAATTCAGCCTAGGCTGTGATGCAACTCACCCATGATAGGTTCCACGCCCAAGTTCCGGACCCCTTGCGCCCACGTTTGGGCTTAGATTGGGTAGCAAGTCGCCAATGCATCACACTGGAAAGAGCGACTCAGAGCCCACGTGCAACTTAGCCACGTGACGCAACGTAAGAGATTCGTGTCACGTGGTCACGCCTGATTAACCTTGCCTTTCTTCT
>QLOT01006613.1:0-10711 GCA_003313875.1 Russula aff. compacta | reverse complement strand
CGCATTGGAGAGGGATCACCTGGACGTTGTAGAAGTGTTGTCAGAGTATAGTGTGGCTCATATGCAGGATGTGCTGGACACGGCCTCTTCTCACTCTGCGGACAATTAGAACGTAGAGGTACCATCTAATAGTCATATGTGATTCGTCTGTATGGTCGATCTCTCATGGTGTGGTTCTTGCCCTACCGTGTTACGAGCTACTGGGACCGACTACTTTGTATTAGTAGATCAGAAATGCTCCTTTATGTCCCAATTTTACCACAGTTGTTTGGATCGAAGCGGCCACTGTGAGAAATTGACACGCGCTTACCACCCCAACATCACAAGTCCCAAAAATAAACATGTCTATCATGGTCATGTGAGGACCTTATGCTCAACATTTAAACTACCTCAGGTTGCCTCGCCAACAAAGTGGCTTTAGTCATGTCAGTCAGTCACGCGACGAAAGCCTAAGACGAAGACGGGATCGAAGCACAAATATCGGAAGATTTCGGGTATATACAACGTAGAAAACGTAATATTTCGGCCAACAACGCTATGTAACATAATCGATATCACAATCGATATCACTATGTTACCTCGTTTGCTCATGCGAACAATTAAAGAAAGGAGGAAAAGTGCCAAGACAAGAAACCGTACAGTGTCACGGTACCATCACAATGACTAGATAAGATAATGGCAAAAGGCACCCACTATCCCTTAAAGGGGGTAACGTATAGACAGGTTCGCAACGTAGTCCAAGGGCTGAGAACGATAGTTGTCGGCGCCAATGACGAGAGGGAAGAGGATGTCGTCTTGGAAGATGAGTGCCTTTGGATCTCCGGGATTCCACTTGGGCCACCTGATCCCCAGACCCACCTTTCCATCAGGATTAGGGTCCAGGTTGTTGGTAAACCGGATAATGTAGTCCTTCAGTTCGCCTCCTGGCCCAAACGAGCCAAGAAGGTCTGTCGCATGAGCCTGGAAACTAGACATCAGCCTTTCCGGTGCTACCCGGGGGGGTTGGGAGGTGGACACACCGATCCAAGGAAAGGGGTTTCCTTGAAACGCTTCCAAACTTTGGGCGGGCATTAGAAAACAACTACGCAGCCGTACAATGAAGACGACATACCGAAGCCCCATGTGTTCTGCTTGTTGGCCCTCTGTTTCAGGAAGAACCGACGTGGGCCGTGGAACACGAAATCACCCTGAAGAGCGGCGGTACGCTTGAATTGTCGGCCTATACGGCGAGGCGAGGTTAAACTTTTGCCACCTCGATAGAAGAGAACTTACTGAGTGCATTCCTAATTCCAGTGTCGAAAGGACTGCCAGCCCTCTGGTCTTCCGGATAGTACACAAGAAGGTCATCTATTTCTTTGTCCTTGGCTGTGGGCATCATATATGTTTTCAAGTAAGTCTTGAGATCAGAAGTGGTGCTGGAAGAGCCATGATGAGGCGGACTCAAGATCAAAAAGCGTGGTTGTCTACGTACGTAATGTTTGTGGTGGAGAGCGAGAATAAGGTGCCCTCGTCGTCGCAGTCCCCTGGGGTGCAGATAAATTTTTGTGTAAGGATGTGACATACCAAACACACCTGTGATAAAGGGTACATTTGCTACGTGGCCACGTAGAACACCGTGCTGAGGAGGCTCCGTCAAGAAGACACCGTCGACTCGGGGCAACCAGGATAGTACAAGTCCCTGCGAAGCGATCGTGCACTGACTCACTTGGTGAAAGTGACATACTCTTACCTGGTACGCGAAGAAATTTGGTGTCGCATCCATAGCACGCTTAAACGTATCGTAGGGCACTTGACGGAGGCAGTCGAGGGTGTCGGGTGAGAGCTTGCAACCGGTTTGTTCGACCATAAAGTCGTAATATTTCTGACCATGGTCAGTGTCGCCCACTGGAATGGGCCCACCAGACTGCATAACGGCGCCACGGAATAACCCCTCTTGATCGCCTTTGTTCGTCAACATGTGCAAAGCCACTGAAATAGCACCCGCGCTTTCTCCCCAGCTGCACCATAGATAAGTTGACGGTAGCGGGCGAGACAGAATGTTTCCTACATCGTCACTTTTGAAGGGTCACCGCCGAACTCCCCGATGTATGTCTGCAACCACCGCAAGGCGAGACGTTCTGGAGTCATATGGGTAACTTGCCCTGGAAGAGAATGTAACAGACTTACGGTCCTGAAGACCGAGATTTCCAACCTTCGCATCTTTAACCTCCTTTGAAGCCAGGAATCCCAAAGCTGTGAGGGTGGCCAATCAAAGGCTGACCACGTCTAGATGATATTACTCAGCATACCAGAAAGGCTAGTAAAATCAGTATCGGAGAAGGACGCCTCCATGAATGGATATAAAGCCTCACCGGTAATTCATACTAACGAAAACAACCGGTTCTTTGAGGTCAATAGACCGAGAGACCACGCTTCCGCCATCATACCTGGGGACACAGATGTTAGATAGCATTATATAAGGGGCAGAGTGGAGACAGACGTAGCGGTTCCACCAAGTTCAAATCCACCACCAAATATCCACTAGAATTTTGTTCTTCTTGAACTCCGTGATAACCTGGGTAGTATGGAGGTACGTACTACAATGACCGGGAGTTTAGAACCAGGTGTAGCAGATGAAGGCTTCACAATATTGATAGTCAAGCCTTGGGAAATGGTTTAGCCTGGCGCGGTGGAGATGTTATATCCCTTACAGTCCTCGTCTGCAGGTGTAAGGCCCTCATACAGTCTGTTCACAACGACGCCGACATCTTTGATCAACCGCGAGTTCAACCCGTTCGGGAGAGTGATAGCTTGCTGTGGGCATGACTTGCCAAACTCCTGAACGTAATGAATGCCTTGGTAAGGCGGAGTGGGTTCCGGCTGGCGTAATCGTCGGTCACCCGTCCTGCGTACACAGCTGTCTCAAAACAACGTCGGATAATGGAGGAGGGAATGCTCACGGAGGAAGGGCGAAGGGTATGCCCAGAAATTGATCGGTTCGACCCTTTCGACGACCAACGAAGACTCCGTCATCGAGAAGAACTTCTGGATTCTGGGCTGCAGCTTCTGCGGATTCTGTGTTGACGCAGATAGAGTCCGAGACCAAGTGAAGGTTGGAGCCCTGCACCGTAAATCCTACTGGCGAGGCAAGGACGGACAGTGCCCGCGTTGCCAATAAGGCGAAGGTTGCGCGTTTCGCTAGCATTGCCAGAAAACGGTTTGAGAAGCACTTTCAGAGCTGCTTCATGCAAGGAGGGTTATATGCGCCCTCGAGGGCTGACACAAGCATGGAGAAACCGATTGTACATAGAGCCCTAAGGGTAGCGGGGAGCTATGTCTTGGGATACTTCGGTACATTTTATGTACCAGAAATAGTAGTTTCTGCCAAGGAAGGAATGGTTCCTGGATAGAAAATTGGCGGATCGGACCAACATTCCGGACCCTTGCACGATGAAGGCACCTGTCAACTGCCCGGTCTTCGACTCACGGTACCATAGTAGTTCACCAGGCTGGAGAGCTTCCTCGAGTTTAACAGGCGACCAAGCCTTTCATTCTTAGAGCCGAACGCGTGCATCACGGACAGTTTTGAGCAGAAATGAGGGACCTGTAATTGTCAAAATCACAGGGTGGCATCCAGCCTAGCCAGTGACCCAGAACACATAATTCCGAAGCGGAATTTGGATCCAGTCCGAATAGAGTTACTGTTCAGGTGAATGTACTTCTGGCTCATGGAGTGTCGTTGCAAGCTAAGGAAACCAATGCAAAAGGAGGCTGGTAACTGTGCGGTTGTTATTAGAGTCGTTGTCGCTGAGGTAAGAGGCAAGAACGTGGGAATTCCATCTCAGGTTTGCAGTCAGTTTTGTTCACCTTCGACCAAACCAACACTGGCATGTTCAAAGCAATGGACGCACGAAGGAGATGGTGCAGTTCAATTAAGAATAACTGCTTGAGGTATGGTGCCTGTTTTTATGAAATACAAGTAGGACTGATACCGCACCGAATAGTCGAAATTTTCATAGTGCATAACGCGCTTGGAAATTGGCTTGCTTCCAATTCTTTCATTTCTCAGAAGTGCATGTAAATGGAAGGATAGTAGACATAAATATCCACCACCACCATCTCAAATTTTCAGTGAGATTACTTGGAGAAAAAAGAAAAGGTTAACGCTGTATTCAATTGGCCACTATCTGGACCTAATGAGGTAAGCGGTCATTAGAGGAAAAACTGGTCCCCTCGTCCTTGTCCTTGACACCATCGCACCTTTCAATATTTCTCGATGGACTACCTGATCAACGACATATCATACTTAGACATCGCACGGCACACTCTTTTCTGGTGCTCCCCTGGGCAGCATTATCGCTCCTGGCTTGCTGCTCCAGCTCCAACTTTTTCAGGGGCTATAACATCGAAAGTCTGATTCTGCTCCGAGTGACTTTGGATGCCTGTCTTCTATCACTGATGCGACGCCTTGGAAAAAATTGCCTTATGGATAGCTTCAAAGACTGACTCGGAATGGTACGGCTTATGCCCTCTCTATCCAATTCAAGTTTCTCATTATGCCGAACGGCTCGGGAGGACACAACCGTTCCTCATCTTGACTGAGCCTGGCATCCTCCTTAAAGGCTCCTTTAGAGGGGACCAGACTAGTCAGCCTCCTGATGTATAGACACCTTACACGGGTCCATCCACTCTCTCATGTCAGGCTGTCACCCACGATCCGAATTCTGGATGACATCTTCTCGTCAAGTTTTTGATGAACTCAGTGCATGTGGTCCCATTCATGTGATTCGGGTTGAGTATGAGCCACCATTTTTTTTTCCTTGTACTTGTAGCCAAGGACGAAAATAACGACGCTGACATGCTGCATTCGCCGAGACACGCGCCTAATTTAAGCGCTGTTTTCCTTTCCGCCTTCAAATACCAGAATGTTTCTCCAGGCTTACGGTGATGGCAACAAGTACCTGCGCTAGCATCGTGTTGTTGATCCCCTCTCGGAACCAGCCTCTTGTGATAACGACACCCCTGGGGAAAAATCTGACTATCACCACCTTCCGTCCCTTGCGATCCGCCCTGACCTTCAGCTTGTCTTCAGATCAACGCGTTTGGGTTCAAAAAACCTCATGCTGGTCGTGCCCCAGTTTTAAAGACACGTCTCCAAAGCACCGTCCATGCTATCGTACGCATCTTTTGAGGTCTTTATTTAGTGAGAAAACATCCGGCATGTGGCCCATTGCAACATGAAAGGAAGAACGGATCTCCCAAAGGCTGAAATCTTGGTGCATGAGTAGGTGCTTATCTCATGACCAGAAGCCATCCAACTCCAGCGAAAGGCCATCGCAATTTGTGTATGGCACCTGACCGTAACCTCGCATCACTCCCATCAAAGACGGGATCTACAGCGCACTTTCAATTGAGAGCGGGGATCACATCGCAGAGATATATTCCTACACCATGTGGGAACGTGGAATCCGAATCCGAGCTGCTTACTTGATTAAACCGTGTGACAACACTTTTGTCTAATAGGGAAGGAAAGGACTGGTTAAATAGATAAGACGAAGGTGGCTGCTTGTCCAATTATTAGGGTAAACGCGTGGATCCAAACAGAGGTGATTCAGGCCTGTCTGGGAGACTTCAGTGGCAACGATCATGGATATCACCGAACAAATATGAAGGTGGAACAGGCGCGAGCGATGGGGGCATCGAGAGGCAGAGTACCAGAGGGGGTCGAGTGTGCCGTACGTGCTGTGTGCATGTCAATTTCCACGATTCCCATCATCATGATGTGACTTGGTGGCCATCTGATTCGCCTGCCACATTTTTCAGGGTTTAGCACCATGAAGCACCATGTCTCGGTCAAAGAAACAATACTATTGTTATCTCAAGAACAAGTAGGAGTAACCCTGGATCACTCAACCTACTTATTTGCATGAACGCAGTGGATCATATATCGATCATAGAATACAAACTTATTTTTAAGGTCATGTGCGCATGGGAAAAACGGTGTTGCATCACTTACGCAAATCAAACAACTATTAGAACCAAAGATGATCAGGATCATTAACGATCAACGTAGAAGTCATGGACGTCTCAATTAGCAACTTTGAAGCTCGTCTTGACGTCTTAAGTGGCTACGGTAACTTGATCAACTTCTCCGCAGCTCCATGGGCTACATGTATTAGGCTTTAGAGTTGGATAGGCCGAGGCTGACCAAGCGAAATGAAGTACAGCAAAGAACAGGCAACTTCCTTGGCGTAGAATGTCTGAAACTATCTCAGGTGTGGTTGAGCAACAGGCCAAGGACAAATCACCCAGGAGAATCACCGCCCTCTGTTACATCTGCCAAGACACGATCAAGTCATCTCGCACGTCTTTCTGAAGAAGGCAGACAATAAGAAGGTGATCCGTGGATAGAAGTTGTTGAGATCAGAGTGGCGCCGCCCCGAAATATCTTTAGGAAGCCCGAACGATCGGGGCTCGTGTTCCATAAATGTAGTAGTAAGTGCATGCTGTGCTGTCCTTGCCCACAGACAGGCCGACCATGAAAGAATTGGGAGGGGAAATGGGGGGAGTAAGGGGGGAGAGCCTGAGCCTGGGACGTCCTGTGAGCATCGTCGGCGTGTGATGTGAACCCGTCGTGTGAATACTGACACTTATGGTAAAGATTTCACATGACGTAACTTTATACACGGACAAGTTCCAAACGATCGATCTATCTTGTGGGGACATCTGTTCCGCGATGTCCCCGCAAATTCTTCGCAAATGGTCAGAACTGATCGTGGGGCAAGGTCCTCAAATAAGTGCTTCCACTAGACCCCTATTCACTCTGTTCACATTCACTGGCAACCTGCCGTCGTACTTATCTACACATTTACCCGAGTGCTGCCTCACATGATGTTCGTAATGTGGGCCGTCATGGTCTACGCTACGTGGATCCGCGTAGCGCGCGGCGCTCCGCAGTCATCAATAACCACGGCCCCTTCTGGCGTAAACACTTCTGTCCCAACGGTTACGCAGGTTACGTCTGTCGCTAGTCCGACGGCCCCTCTTACCGCCACGTTGCCCTCCCAAGTACCGCTGCCTCCACAGCAAGCTTGGTGTCCTAGCGAAATATTTTGTCCTGGGCCGGTACGTCACAAGCTTTTCCGCCTTTGTAAGGTCTCGGTTTTTGATGCGCATGAATCTACACAAGCTCCTACAAACCGTCAACATCGCCGACCTATGGACGGATCCAAAAACTTTTGTCGACAAGCCCACGGATTCGGATGAACAATCTGTCCTGGCTGCATTTGTGGCCATCAACTCAACCAACGCTACCGAGGGCGCTGTGCTCAGCTTCGTCGACGATAACTTCGGTGGCGAGGGCCTTGAGCTCGAGGCAGTTGCTCTTCCCAACTTCAATGTCGATCCGCCTTTTTTGAACAATGTCACGGACTCATTGCTGAGATCCTTTGCCCAAATCGTGCATGGCTACTGGACGCAATTGATTCGCGGAACGAATTCATCCACCCTGTGTGACGGCGTGAAGTGCGAGAGCACTTTCATTCCGCTTAACCATACTTTTGTCATTCCAGGCGGGAGGTTCCGTGAACAATGTATGGGATTCTTGGACCAAGTCTGTTGTCTAGTCGCTGACCTCAATTTTCAGACTATTGGGACAGCTTCTGGATAACGGAGGGCCTCATCAAATCTCAGTTATTTGATATCGTCAACGATACGCTACAGAATTTCATGGATGAGATTGAATCATTTGGCTTCATTCCAAATGGTTGCCGCATATACTGTACTCCGCTTCCACCATCTGCTTTCTGATAGAATACTGAGATCTTGGTTTATCCAGACTTGAACCGGTCGCAGCCCCCTCTGTTCATCTGGGTACGTTTATCCGTCATGGTACCTGAATTACCTAAAACAATACAGATGCTTGCAAATTATATCGCGGCATCCAACGATACTGCCATCCTAGATCGAGCGCTGCCTCTAGCTGAGGTACGTAGCCATGCTTCATCGTTACTTCCTCTTGCTGATACTATCCCTCAGAGAGAGTTATCATGGTGGTCGAGTAATCGCTCCGTCGATGTCACCAGCCCTTATACAAATCAGACTTACACCCTCACACGCTACGCCGTTACAAACAGCGCTCCTCGGCCCGAATCCTATTTGACTGGTATATCATGTGATCGCCATTTTGCTCCGTATTCATGAATCTCTTTCCTTAGATTACGAAACGGCTAACGATCCAACGCTCAGCGTTCCTCTGAGCGAGTCGCAGCGTTCAGAGCTCTACTCTGAACTCGCTACTGGGGCTGAAACAGGTCCTAATTTTTATCTTCTTTTGCTAGCTTGGCTCACTGGCTCTTTTCTCAGGCTGGGACTACAGCACTCGTTTCATTTCACTACCCCTGGCGGGCGGAACTAATAACACAGCCCCTGCACTTCGTTCTCTGAATGTCAAGAACCACGTTCCCATTGATTTGAATGCCATCCTCTGTAGGCGGCATGTTTTTATGTAGAAATAAATAATCTCACGTTCACCCTAGATAAGTCTAACCTTATCCTCGCAAAGTTCTACACGTCGGGGAGTTACGCAAATAGTACTGCGGCCTCGAGATACAGCAAGGCTGCGGCGAATATTCGCGCTGGCATCCTCGACTTGTTCTGGGACCCTTCGAAACTTGCGTTCTACGATTTCAATCTGACCTCAAACTCACGAAATGACTTCTTCTCCGCCGCGACATTCTACCCACTCTGGGTAGGCATTGTACCCGACGAACTTATTTCCAACTCGACCAATGCATTTAGCTTCTTCTCGAGTATTAACCTGGTGCTCCGACGCTATAACGGCACATACCCTACAACCTTTGTCGAGTCTGGTCTGCAGTGGGATGCTCCGAATGCCTGGCCACCCCATCAATATATCGCGCTTGAGGCTCTTCGCGCGCTCCCTGCCAATGTATCCAGCGGCGCGGTCCCGCAGCCACCGACTGGGGAATCCGCCTTTGTGCTTGTGCCGAGCGGACAGCTTGGGCTGAAGGAGAGTGATTTGCCTGGGCAGGTGATCAGAGAAGGGAAGAACGCTTCAAGCACAGGAAGCGGCGCTGACATCAACGCGTTGAATGGTACATTTGTCAACGGCGGCAACGCTACCAGTGGCGAAGGCTGGCGTGATGCACTCGCGCGAGGGCTTGCCAATCGATACTTCACGAGTGCATTGTGTAGTTGGTGAGTGTGTACCTTATGTGTGAGCAATCGACCCTTCTGACATCTCCATGCACCCATACCAGGCACGCTACTGGCGGGTCGATCCCTGGCCTGCTTCCGAGATTGTCGGATCAGCAGTTGAACGTCACTCAAAGCATCAACAACACCGGGAACGTGCGTGAGCTTTCCTCCCCTCGCTCAGCGCTCCAACTGCTCTCCAACCCCCTTATTTCTCAGTATGCTCATCATCTCGTCTCCTTTTACAGATGTTCGAGAAATTCTCGATCCGTGACATTGATAGCAGTGGGAGCGGTGGAGAGTATACGGTCCAAGCCGGCTTTGGGTGGACGAACGGCGTCGTGCTCTGGGTAGCGAGCACGTTTGGCGGCCAGCTTGTCGCGCCGGTGTGCCCCAACCCGCTCTTGACCACTAGCAGCAGCAGTAGCCCGAATCGCAAGACAAACGTTGGGATACGACTAGTTGTGGCACCGCCCACTTTGTTCGGACTTGTACTGCTCTCAACTGCCGCCCTACAAATGCTAGTTGTGTAGTAGCCAGGGTCAAAGGACTTCTATCTAAAAGTTCATCGCAACGCAAGCGGACAACACGCGAGAACTTCTAGGTGTCCACCTTCAGACCCTTATGATATGTAAATACGGAAAAGGCATGAGTATGGTAGTTGGACAATGTGTTACGTACGGTTTCAAAAGTTGAAAGGAATGGCTCAGCTCTGGGTTGTCTCATCCTCTTGGCAAAGCGTGGAGCCTACCCATTACTCGATATCCTTAACCCACTCGTACAAAGGCAAAGGCACCATGTCGCCTGCGCCAACCCAACGTTGAGTCCTTGATACGGACGTTTATGGCATAAGTCGGTGAGTTTGGAGGAGCGAGTGTGCGTTTCTAGGATCGTTCAGTTTGACGACCGTGATGAAGGGAGCACGTTACTACTTCAAATATGTATAGGCATCGATGCCGATGCCTGTAGAATCAGTGGAGGGAGAACGATGATCGCGCCTTAGGTAAGATGCGCGCCAGTTAAGTTCGGACGGACGAGAACTGAGCGAGTCGGGAAACCACTGTATCTGGGGCTGAGCGTGACGGCCAGCAGGGGGAGTGGGCTCGACGTGTAGCCCGCTAGTTACGACAGCAACATTTGTTTTCGGCGGGCATGCAAAACGCGTAATCGCGGAAAGCGGCAGTTGCTCCAGATAAGTAGAAACTAGAAGGTAGCAAGTCACAGATAGCGGAGAAGAGAGACCATTATGAGCAGTATACGCGCTGGCAGAGTCGTCGCGGTAGACGTTTACCGAACATACGTGAAACCCGGGGCACCGACACACCGGCCCACTTTAGATGAATATCAACGATGGTGGCCTATATAATGTTGGGAGTGATGTCCTAAGCGCACGAATGTCAAACAACGGCTGCTTGGCCAATCCACGCATGAACGAACATAATGAAGGGGGGAGAGAAGTCTGCAGGCGACTACTGTAAGTGAGTGCATGAGCTGATGACCCAGCGCCCCGGTATGG
>QLOT01006608.1:0-10144 GCA_003313875.1 Russula aff. compacta | reverse complement strand
CGACAGAAAACAACAACCATTTTAGCGTGGAGTTGCTTTTTCCCTCTCCACCGACCAAAAAACGAACAGTCATATGGGACAATATATACTGTAATAGTCAGCACCGTAAGGACTAAAAGGATAACCCTGACGAAGAAACATGGGCTTTGTTCCAAAAAATGTGACGCATGAAAGAGAAATATACGGTATGTGCTCGGAATCCACCTCGTCCCCCTCAACCAGACTCGGCCGAGAACACCACGAAGACTCGATGAGCCCTATAATCGCTTGTGCATTTGCCAGCTGGCATGATCTACATCACCGATTGAATCGTCATAGAAGCCTGACAAGAAAGAGCTCACAAGTGTTTATCAAACCCTTGGCTATTCAGAAACGGTGGTTATGCCTGATAAATTAGATGAAAGGGGCGGGCTTTCAAAGCGAGTAAGGTGAGGACCATCGCCGCTTGAGCCTGGGCGATGACTACCAATGGTGCACAGTGGATACAACGACGATGAGCCAGTGTCGGCGCCTGGATGTAATTTGATGTAAACACCGCGAATCTCACGAAGAATAGCGGTAAGTTTCGAGTTATTCTGTTCATTCGTTGCTTGTAGAACGAGTTCGTTCCACAAAGCACAAAAGTCGCGCTGCAGGCCGGGAAGCGTATTGCCTACGTCAAATTGAGAAAGTGTGCGGAGGATGTCTAAGTCCCCAAAGGGAGAAGCGGAATCCGCGCGAAAGATCTGGCGAGTGATGTGGATCAAGATGGCTAGTGACATGCTGTCGCTGTGGGTGTCAACGCCTTGTGAAAAACGCTGTGAGTAAACCAAAGCCATCGTTGAGAAGCGTAATTCTGCGGTCATCATATTCACGTACGTTAGAAACGATGGGGGCAACCACCCTCCGTAGATCTGAAAAAAGCCATTCGTCGCCCCAGTGTTTAAGAGGCTGCCCCACTTCAGTGGATTGTGGTGCTTCACGCCAGCGCCCCTCGAAAATGTTGTAAAGGACCCAGGAAAGTCCATTCGAATCAAGTGCCGCACGGGCAGCATTGAGGCAGACGACAAGTCGTGCGGTTTTGTCTGATTCAGAGCCCAAATTCGATGAGAAAGTGCGTTCCCAGAATCCACTCAACACGCGGATGAAGTTGGTGCGAAACTCTTTGAGATCTCCCATGACAGGTTGGACCTCTTTCGAGTCGAAGAAGCCAGGAATGGCCTCAAAGAACTTTTCCAGTGCGTCGTCATCACCTATGGTATTCAATGTCTCCTCTAAGACGTGGACACCGACCTCCGACGGTTGTTTCAAGATCTTCTCCTTCACTCTCCGGGAAATAAACACAAAGGGAGATTCGTAAAGCCGCCGGATTCGAGCGTCGAAACGACCAGGGAAGATGCTGGTGATGATTCCGCCAAATATGAAGACAAGAAATGAAGTAGGAAATGCAAAAGTTGGCGCGGAGAGCATGCTGCCTGGACGGAAGATTGGTGAGAGTGTGAAGCATAGATATGCGGCCAAGAACAACACGGGCAGCACAAGTGTGACCTTTGAGATGGCATGACTGGTACTTCTGACATGGAAGAACCTGTTGAGGCCGAACAAGAACAGGAAGACGGAAAGATGTAGAAAGCAGGGCAACAGGTAACTGATGCATCTGATGAACACCATGTCCATGGCTTTGGATGAGAAAACACGAAACTGAGCTTTCCGAAGTGGAGTATGGCGTGGTAGCTGGTTGAAGATGATATACTGACGTGACCACTGCTGTAAAAATGTCGCCATAACAGCGCAGAGAAGACTAGCATACAAGCTCGAGATCCAGAGACAGTTCACCGCAACGACTGTCTCCGAAGGAGATTGGTTTGGTGGAGTGGCGATGTTAGGTGAGATGGGTGAACGAGATACATTCGAGTCAACCAGAAGCTGGTATATGTTCTGGAGATAAAAGGCGGAAGTATCCTGGGGATCCGACGAGAGGTCCGGGATCGACAAGGTGAGAAATGTAGCAATGACAGCAGAGAATAAACCTGTCTATAGACTCCCGTTGATGCGTGTAAGGGAATAGAGAATAACCTGAGGACTCACAAAAACTAAGATCCCGTCAGCATCTTTCTGCCATCTTTCCGCCATCTCGTGCTCTTCTCCTTCTGCAATCTTTAAGTACATGGAGAAGAGTGGTCCTGAGCTGTCGGCCAATTTGGGTCCCCATTTCTGCGAGTGGGATGGCTGAGCCTGTGCTGACAGAGGCTGGTCGGTGTAGCCATCTACAATACACGTTCGAGAAATCAATAGGGACGGGTCAAAGCGAAAGGTAATACATACCTTTTTCACCCCATTTTTCGAGGTCTGGCTGTTGATTTGGAGACCGAGACATTTGAATCGTGTCGTATTGCAGGAGAACCCAGGGAAAACCCCGCTCTACAAACGTCTTAAGAGGTCTGTGGCCGCATTGAAAACACAAGGCAGCCCTCCAGTACCTGACCCCTCCGCCCCAGACCAACAGGGGTGGGAGTGTGCAACCTCGCCGTTTCACCACACTTGTTCGCGGGAATTAGAACCATGGAGTTGTTGCAGCCACCGTTGCACACCTGCTGGATACTTTTGCTTGACATAGAAGCCTACTTCCACGTTCAGTTTGACATCAGCCGTCTGGTACCTGAGGTGTAAAAGTGCAGCGATGTGACATACAGTATGACAGGTTCCATAAAAAATGCGGTATGCACGCTGAATATGCTAGGGAGAGTCGAGCTGCGCCAAAGGCGTGTCTACACGAGGGGCAACCGAGGAGCACCTCGCACTTGTGGGTGAGAGTGATTCACTTGACTCATCTAGCCGCCCGTCGTATCCTCGGAGACTGAATTAATTGCGCTATGCCATTCTAGAAGGGAGGCGTAATGTGACAGCAGGAAACCTTGTGGATAAGTACACAGTAAAGCAAGCTGAGATTCTGCACCAGCTGATGCGCTGATGTCTACAGCTGGCCTAGATAATCTCCGGGCGGTCAATGAAATGACGCCCCAGAAGGGGGGAGAGCACTGAAAGATGGGACGCACATGCTAATTGGGGAGGTCAGCCTTGCCCAAAAGGAGAACTTTTTTTTTGAGGGATGAATGGAAGATGACATGTGAGCGTCAGGACAAGTGAGCTTCCCCGAATCTGTACAGTACATAACACACGCCGTTGCGTGTCTAATTTGTGATCGACGTGGCGTGGGAAGGTGTTCGAA
This sequence comes from Russula aff. compacta, assembly GCA_003313875.1. NCBI lineage: Eukaryota > Fungi > Basidiomycota > Agaricomycetes > Russulales > Russulaceae > Russula > Russula aff. compacta. Next base: position 6,936 of record QLOT01006608.1, on the reverse strand, counting down.
CCAAACACGTTTAATCGACCAACCACAGATCCGTCGTCGAGTCAAGGTATACAGCCTTTGCCTTCAAGTATTCGAAGAGTTCCATCCAAACCCTGGACCTGCTCCACACAACTCTTTAATAGGTCAACAGGGTCGTGGAGATCTCGAAGAAGGGAATGGCGTATACATGTATTATCCATCACTAAAGTGGCTCATTCTCACTAATTTCATCGTGACTCGCAAAGTGGATAACCGCCGCCACCGCGACCAGCGTCAGTTGGTTGGCACTAAATCGGTGATTTAAAGGGGTTTTCCGGAAGGCGTGTTTTCCGCGCGTTCATGGTCATTTGGAGGGACCGTGGCAGGCCAGATTTTCCAGGGTTGGCCTGGATTGCTGCCTTGGCGGCGGAGGAGATTGGCTCGTCCATATGGCTGCTGCATATGCATGTATACACGTCCGAGTCCACAGTGTTGATCGAGGTATGATTAGAGATAGCTTAGCGGCAGGTGCGCACGTCCACGCACCACTTTTACTTGCCATCGCAGCAGTTGATCAAGCTTGGTCGAGACGTCCTATAGTAGGGAGGAGCAACTGGAACAGCTGGCAATTGAAAAGGTTTGCGATTGAAGAGCACACCACGCGGTAGGTGCAGACGCTGCGGCAGTTCATTGAGGCGGATGTGGTGCTCTCTGCGCGGGCACTGCAGGTCGCGCAGAATGCGGCCGCGGCACAGGACTGAGCGCTGCGCGGTCAACTCGGCGTTTGGAGTGGGAGCAGGCGCAGAGGGCTGCGTTGTTGAAGGAGATCAACCATTTTCAGACGGAGAATGGGAACTGGAGGCAGGAATTGCGGGCGCTTGAATTGCGGGCGCTGTTGTCGCTGTCGCCGGTTTGACTTTCGGGTGATGGGTCAGCCCATTCGAGAGGACCAATGCTGTTGGCTTCATTTCTTATCTACGTTTGGTGTATTTTCTCCTTCAGAGGGTACATTGCTGGCGGAATTAGAGTTGCCAGTGAGCACCACGATACTTATGGCATGGATACTCCTGTTCCAATGGAGGTCCTCTCTCGCCCAACCCAGTCTGCGGCACCAACTCCTGGTATAGATCCGGTCACTCTGCTACCCGAGGACGGCAAGAATGCCCGGAATTAGTTATAACGTCTTGTGAGCTCTTCTCTGTGTGTTTCCTATGTACGACTCAATGATGATTTAAATCGTGCTACCTTGGCACCGCACAGAGCGAATGGCTGTTTCATGTATGTTGAGGGATGAGATGGATTTTGAGCACGTTGAGTTGTTGAGTTCCTGAGGCACGTGATAGCATTCAACCAGAGACTATTTTCGTTTCCTCAGGCTTTATTTTTCTGCTTGTTCCTTGTTCAAGACTGCAGTGCTCGCTTTATGATCCTTATTGGTTTATCTGGCAGGTCGTGACTCGCTCTGTACTGACCGTTGCATGTGATCGATGAATTCGTCGATGGTCGACTCTCCAGTTGGCTATTTGACCTTCGATGAGTGATGCTAGTGATGTTCAGCAGAGAATGCTATCAACAGTTTTCTAACCCGTGCTCGCACACAGACCAAACTTTGGTCTCAAACGGTAACGTTGATGGTTCGCTCCGAACAGCTCCACTTAGCTGCTCAGCGCCTTGCCCTTCCTCCAGCTCACGCACGGAAATGGTTAACCAGTCTACAAAGCATGCCGGTTAACGCACGTTGATGGCGTGGGCATGTAGAGCATAGAGGAATTCTTGCCTTGCGCGGAGGCATAGATTATGTCTCTGATCAGACAGTTCCGCCCTGTTGGTGGAGCCATATGACCTGTTTAAGAGAAATGTGCGCGCTACGCACACAGAAGATGGTGTGTAGAGAGTCACACCACCTCTACCAATGACTATTCCCCTAGGATGAGAGAGGCTTTCTCCGAGAGCACCAGGGTTATCCCAAATGCCGCAAGTTCTACGTTAACTACACTGCTCTCTGGAAAAGGGTCCCAAAGCCCTCACCCTCACCCTGTCCAACGCTCTCTCCGCAAAATCTCAAAGTCTGTACCCACATTCCCTCCATCGTACTATTATTAAACGTGAGATTTCTGAAAAAAGATAGAATTGTCCCGTAATACCAAAAAAATAGCCTCGACTGTCCGTATCCAATGTCCAATTATAGGTGAATATCCAAAGGTAAATTCCAGTACCAGACGGCATGTAATACTATGCCTCAACTATCTCACATCCTGCCCAGCCACCACCTCGCAACAACGGTATCAGTCCCTCCAACGAATATTCTGCGTGCGTTCCTGGGAACTGAACCACTGACGGAAGCGCATCGTCAGTTCTGCAGGTGCTCGGAACCCAGGCTATCGTGCGCGCAGGCGAATTGGGCCGCGCCGCTTTGGAAGGCACGATCCGAGAGATGAAACCCCTCCGCGCAGTGGTCACGTGCGTGTGTGGTTCCACCATGGCGGTCCGAGTGGTCGCGGCAACGCCCGACGACAGCGTCGTCGTCGTCGTGGTGTCGGCTGCGGCCGGTATGAACTGTACCCGCCGCAGGGCGGGCAAAACGGCCGGCGCGCCCACGTCGTCCCATGCGGAGTACAGCGCTTTTGCGGCATTGGGGTGCAGCTCCAGTTTCTCGACCGCGGGTAACTTTTCCAGCAACCTCCACCAACACATCGCCGGCAACTCCGCCCGCGCCGGATCTCCCTCGAGCACGAGCCTGCGCACGCTCTCCGTTGCTCCGAGGAGATCGCACAGCGCACCCAGGTGGAAGATGGGACTGGTGAGATGGAAATCCGACACGCCGGTCGTCGGACTCCCGTACCAGTACATCTCGAGGCAAAACTTGGCATCTTCCCAGGTCGTCGCCGCCGCAGCAGCAGCAGCATCGCCGGTCCACATGCGGAAGGTACCTTCCTTGGCGCCGCCGGAAAGGCAAGCGTGCTGTAGGCCATCCGTCGATTTGATGATCGCCAGCAGGGCAGTGAACCACTGCAGCCACCGGTCCCATCCGGAAACTGCCAGCGTGCGCAGTTCCAGCTGCCGCTTTGCACCCTGCGGTAATGCGAGTCTCTGGTTAAGCAGCACGAAGTACCGCGGGGAGTCCGCGTGCACCACGAGTTCTTTGAGGTGCGGCATCTCGATGAGCGGATCGCGGGGTGCGTTGGTATCGTCCCAGTGTGCACGGCAGTGTTGAAGCGTGAAATGTGTGAGGACGGGCATCTGACGCAACGCGTCAAGGAGGTCCAACAGCAAGATTTGCTCGCCCGAAGTGAAGTGCGTGACGCCGCGCAAGAGCCAGGTCGGCGCGACTATGCAACGATTCGCGGAGAAGTTTATGTGGCGGATGGGCGCCTGACCTCCGAACAGGTTCTCAGAGAGGACGACTGGAGGACCAGGCTCCCAGAGAGAGAGGGTGAGGCTGTGGATGGGTATCGGGGTACGCAGGGCGTCCAGGACAGCACAGACCTCTCTGCGAGGGCCCACGAGCCGAAGCGAACGGAGTCGGGTGCAATCGGAAAGAAGGGCGATGGCCTCGTCGACGCACAGGCATATTCGTTTGACGGTCACTTGTCCGACGCGGAGTTCGGCGTCTACCTGTGCTGGTTCGGAGCGAGCCATTAGAACCTTGAACCAGGTTGGCGATAGATTGGGGGTGATGGCGCCCCAGAGCGAGTGGTGGTTGAGGGCGATGGTGCGCCAGCGACGGCAAACATAGGTGATGGCGATCCACTCCGGGTATACTTGGAGGAAGGGTGTGTGGTCGGGTGGGCGCGGCTCGGAAAGGCAGGTAAAAATCCTCTGAAGGATTTCTACAGGGAGACGATGGATGGGGTGGGGAGCACTTGGCAACGCTGACATGGTTGAAGATGGCGGTGCCTTAACCGAGGCTGAGTTCCTGTAAAAATTTCCCCACGTTCAGCCAAAATACAGCGCGTCTGAGGATCGGTAAGCAAGTAGGCATACTGTTCTCGTCTCCATCGAGGCAGCCCGATACTGCTTCTCCATGTAGCCTTCCACGAATTATGCTCTCCTTCATAACTCGGCATTCTATGGGAGTCACTGTATCCGGGATGGGCTACAGCCTGTTATTCAAACCTGGCTTGGGTGGTGGTCGTGTACAAGTGTGGAGGACGGACATGCCTCCCAAGGGCGAAGGGTATTGGTGGTAGTGGCAGTGCTGACGGTAATATATGGCCGTCACCGTGACTCACTCTTTGTGTGCATGTGCAGGAGGCTCTGCAGAGATCCGCAAGGCAAGTGGGAAGTTTCCGTTGGTATTTCTATCATCACAATCATGTTTCCCTTTCAATTTTATCCCAACAAGACATTTTGTGACCAGCATGGTTCTGAGTTTAAGATTGAGGCAGCTTCAAGGGAGAAGCAGGTAATTTTCGACTTATACTCTGCAGCTCGTGCAATTTGTCTCCCGGCAAACAAATCGGACTCCCGAGATCACGTGCTTCGACCTCATTGGCGTTTGAACGCTTTTGCTTTTTGCTTTCGCTAAGCACAAACTCGACAAACTTTTGAATATTATGGATGAGGACATCTACATGATGAAATAGTTCGGGCCTCCTTTGAATGCCTAGGAGTTCCCGACGATCACGTTCGACCTATAGCAATCAATTTATTTTTCGTGTGGGCTTACAAGGCAATGTTCCTTACTACTCCGTTCGTATCAACCGCCCATCCTTATAATTGGATTTGGGCAGCTACTTTTCGTTTTATCTAATTTTGATTTTGTTCCGTTCTTCTGAGATTAGAGGTACGGGAAGCGGGCCGATCCTCGGATTGAATGACATTCTCAGTCACTTTTTTGGCTTGATACTGTAGCCTTCCCTTTCGCCCTTACTTCCGCCTTGGCTTCTCTCACTGTCATATCACTCACTCATCGTTTCTGTGTAACACAGGAGCTACAGTATGTTCACCATGTTGTATGCACGCATAAGAGGGCCTCTAACAAGGCCAACAACAATCCCGCGCCGTTGTCCTCGCCTCCTCGCTCGCGTGAGCGTGCCATCTTCAAGCTCAAGCTCAAGATCGACTCTATGACGCCCCCAGAGCAGCGCCTGTCAAGAGTAGATACTCGTCGCCCTGATGCTTCCCCGGGTGCAGAACCCTATCCATCTAGAACTGGAGCTCGCGAACCAGGGTCGTGGTCGTGTCATTCGGGTGCTGGTGGTGCTCAATGCCTTGTACGGTACCTGCTTCTCTCTTCTCTCGACGATTGATACCGTATTAGACCCAAAAAGCCCAGGAGGTCACACCCGGACGGGAAACTCGTGCCCATGTTGCAAAATACTGTAGGGATAGGGTTTGCTATGTTGTTGTTCTCCTTCGTCGTGCATTGTTCATTCTAGTAGTAATGCCACTTTCCGCTTTTTCCTGACTCTCCACCCCCGCCCCTCTCACCTATCACGTTTTAACTGGTGACATCTGAGCCTCCCCATTACCAATGCAGCTGGTCCCTGTACTCTCTGAAAACCTAGACAGAGTCAGAGCTGTCACCGACAACAAGGTCATGATAATGCCTGTCAGGGAGAAACATGCTGCGCTTAAAGAGTCCGAGTCGGAGTATCTGAGGGTCAAAACGGGGCTCTGAAGCGTGAGCTTATGCTACAATGTAACTCATTCTGGACCCTTACTAGTGCATGACTAGTAATATGACCCTTAGTTATGGAAACTCCACCTATCTACCAGCTAAGCTAGCATTGGCCAGTGGGCCTCGCTGAGGTCACCAGACGTTCCATTGGTGTTGCTAAGGAACTTGTGGCGACAACGCCGGAAACATTCATGCTGTTCAACAAGACAGAATTCCCACAGTGATTATGCGTTACGAGCTTACAGTAATGAAGTGGGCATCGCCTCGGTGCGGGAGTGCGCTGTCAGGCACGTTCGGCACACAGGCCTATTGAAATTCTCCAGTTTCAGGTTGGACTCGTCCTTAAAATGCTGCTTTGACTAGGAAAAAAGCGTGCGTCTTCCATAGATCAAGGCGTCCCTTCCTCACGCCTATCACTTGTCTCGGGTGAATCTGACGCTCGGCTCAAACAACTGGCACAACCGCACAATAGCAATAAACGGTTAGAGGTGCTCGGATCCGGTACGCAATAAACTACTGACGGCAAGGGAATTCAAGATTCCGAGACCTGCTCAACGTAGTATTCATGATACGCGAGGGAGGGCGACTTTGTATGCTCTGAGAAAGTGTGCTCGGGAGTCAGCCACTTACCTATTCAACCCCCCAGGCATCGTCCAGTGGCGCCGCAGCACCTTCTCTCGATACCTAATGCAGATTCCTATTGTGTTGCTGTCGCTCTCGGGGGTTTGACTACTAAGGGGCCGTAGTACATCGTCAGCTTCCAGGATGTGTGAAAACCACCAAGCGAAGGTGCAGCAGGCATCGTGAGGGGGAAATCTTAACCCGCCCCCCTACCCATGACCATTGTACGCGAGAATGGAGAACCCGCCTTCCGGGTTTCAGGAGTGCCCGGGAAACGTTACCACGCGGGCAACGTCGGCCGCCCCGCCACCTTCCTTCTACGTCGTTACCAGCCATCCCAGGGCGCCGTCGAGACGACGTAACTGCGAACTCCCTTCCGTCAATGACTGTCGTGGCGTGTCAAGTGGGTAGGGTGACAGTTCAGAAGAAGAAGAAAAAGCAAAAGAGAAATTCGACGCAGAAATTCGAGAATGGGGCAAAGAGGAGGTAACGACCCTCGATGATGATCAACCGTAAGCGCATTGAATGCTTGTGAATATATCACGACCACCACAGCGAAATATTTCGCGTCCGAGGATCACGGGGGCTCGCATGTTTGAATTGGGGGGTTGATTTCGTTTCTGATTGGACCTCTCTGCTTTTCGAAAAAGCTCGGGGTGGCCAACTCGTGCGCATTTTCACCCGTGTTCGCAGGTTAGTTGACCTGATCCCATGGGTAGCGGTAGTTGGGCTGA
>QLOT01006591.1:0-10200 GCA_003313875.1 Russula aff. compacta | reverse complement strand
ACTTGCTATACAATCACTATAGCTCCTGATGACACCATATCCCGTCTTGGGTGGACACAATCTTGCAGACCGGTGTTAGTCTCAATAACAAGGAGCGTCTCTAAGCAATTCACGACTATGTTCTACCAGCTGTACTGCCCAATCTACATTTTGATCATCGCCCACCCTCTTCGCACCCAATTGGACCACAAGTCCCAAATACAAGTCATACCACATACGTTTCGTGCGCTGACGGGCGAAGACGATGGGTGGTGGCGCCCCGTAGCCTTCGAGGAGGGCCGTTGACGGCGCCTCGGAGGGTGAGAATGCCCGCTCGAGGAGCGGGTCACCATATATGAGATGAGCGAAGGACGGGAGGAGCAGTGCAAACTGAGGCTCCCCATCGACGTCGGTGACGAAAACGGATTCTGCACCGGTTGTAATAGTGACGAGAGAGGGCACCTCGACGTCATCGAACAGAAATGCGCCGATCGCCCGCGCGAGGTACCCCCGCAATGCAGTGACGTCCTCGGCGGACACGAGTCCTACCGACTCGGCCGCACTGAGCGCCTCCCCGATCAGGAGGGTGAACGCCTCCTCCCAGCTGTACAGCCCTTCGCTCTCAAGCGACGGCGGTCCGAACCATTCGTTCTGCAAATTGTGTAGCGTGCGGAGCGCGAGACCGAAGCGAAGATCGAGGGAGGCCGCCCGTTCTGGCGAGAGAGTACCGCGGACCTTTGCGAGCCTCTTTAATGGGGCGGCTGGGGGAAGCGGCGCTGGCAGGCGCGCGAGGATGTATGGCCGGGGAGCGTCGATGTTGAGAGCAATGGGCACCGGGAAGGGCAGCGGGACTGGAAGCGGCCCGCCGGAAGATATGTGCGTATGAAGTGCATTGAGGAGTTTGTACTGAGCTTGGATGCTGTTTGGCGCTGCGAGTGGCGCCTCGCCTTTTGGAAGCTCAGAGACTTGGAGAGTGACGAGGTATGTAGTAGTTTGGGGGATGCAGTGGACAAGGTATGCGTGGAAACTTGCACCAGCTGCAGGGTCTGCATCTGTCAGATCGACCGGCGTCACCGTGGGCGGTTCGGTGGGTGGCTGAGGAAGGTGTGTGGTCAGGATGAGGGTAGCCTGTTGGGGGGTTAGATACACGTAAGGCATGGGGAGTAACGATGAAGGTTGTATGATCGAGTTATGAAAAGATTCTGATGAGATTTGCGGGCCTACACATCCACGCCACCATCAGGCTGCGACGGAAAGATCTGAAGAGGTCCGAGTGGTCAAGAGGTAGGGGAGATACGTGGTGCTGGGTTGGCCTTGGCCTTCACTTTGTAATCACATGGTCATGGTCACAAAACTAAACTAGTTAGATACTTATACACAGGTCACCCTGGGCTCTGGAAGACAGGGTCGTATCGTGCCTGTGGTACTCTATCTTAACTGGTCTTGGTCTAGCACCCCAACGACGTCGTCTAAGGTTCCATGCTGTACGTATTCTTTTCCAGCTGTGTTCGTACTCAATCAGGAAAAGGCAAACAAACATGCTGGTTTAGATGAGAACATACCTCTGCTTCTAGTTCACGTCTCACACGCCCCTCCTCGTCTGCGCGAATGAGTACATGGAACTCGTCTAGATCCTCGATCATGAACGACTGGCCTGGCCTTTCGTCCAATGTAAGTAGTATCTGCTTTACGGCGGAGTCACTGGGAGGAGAGGTGCTTCAGTCTAGAATCTTGATACCCCCTCCTATCCAAGCATACCACGTAATGAGGACCCCTGTCTCGAAATTGCTCTATAGGAGTTTAGATGAATCGTAACGTTAGCTCACCTCGGATTGCGCGCATATTCGAGTCGTTGGGAGAAAGAAGAACTGGTGGGGTCAACTCGGCCCGTGAATTCCGAATCGTGGAAAAGCGAGATTGTTGGTCTTGTAGCGTTCGGATTGGTTGGACAGCGATGCCAGCAATAGACGACACGTCCGAACTCTGTGGCACCCTCGTCCGTGGCGGGCAAGGGTGCAGCCAGCACAGAATAACAAGTAAAAATAGCCAGAAGGCACACGGACCAATCCCTCGTCAGATCCCGGAGGGCCGCTCCGTTCGGATCTCTTATTAATGATCCTCTCAGGTTCAGGCCGTTCAGGCCTCATAGCTCCTTTCTTCAAGAGCATTCACATTCGAGTCTTGGTCCTGGTTTCGACTCGGTTCTCTCGCACATCCAATTCTCATCCTGCTTTTCGAAAACTGACCATGTCTGCGTGGGTGGCTTTGAAAACCTCCATTGCGCCGTCTACTTAGACACTACGTGTAGCCTTCCGTCAATATCGACTGCGACTCCCGGTATGTCGCGCACTTCGTAGTCACGGATGGACGTTTACTGAGCGTCACCAGTACCACCGCTCGACGCTGTGGAGGCAGCCAAGCGACTCGCAGCGTACACCGCAGTTGATAGGCACATCCGGGCAGAGGATAAGGTGCGCCTTCACTACAACTAAGTATACGCGACATAACACCGAGCAAATCGTCGCAGATAATAGGCATTGGCTCTGGTGTGGGCAATTCACTTTGTGGTGCTGAGTCCTCTCATAACCACATGCAGGCTCCACGGTGCCGTACGTCGTAGAGCGCATCCTGCAACAAGGGACGGAGCTTAACAAAGATCGCGTGTTTCTCCCCACCGGTTTCCAGTCACAACAACTCATCACAAACGCTGGGTTGCGCCTCGGTGATATCGCGCAGTATTCAGAACTTGATGTCACCATCGACGGCGCGGATGAGTAAGCCCAAATTCACACACACATATATATGAGACAAAGTAGGGCGCGTGTAGGGTTGACACGGACTTGAACTGCATCAAGGGCGGTGGCGCATGCCAGCTGCGCGAAAAGGTGCTCGCCGAGGCGGCTAAGACGTTCGTCTGTCTGTCTTTCATCTCCCAGACCTAGTGTGAATCCCTTCCAGATTCATCGTCGTCGCTGACTACCGAAAGAACTCGGCCGTGTTGGGCACAAGTGTGAGTTTTAAATGGTTGCTCCCACATAAAATTTGCTCACGCATCCTAAGTACCCTTCCGGTGTGCCAATCGAAGTCTCACCGTTTGCACACACCTCCGTCCTGCGGACCTTGCAGACGAAGCTTGATTCGCCAAAAGCAACCCTGCGCATGGCACGCGCAAAGGCAGGTCCGGTGGTTACCGACAATGGTAATTTCATCATCGACGCGCCGTTTACTGAGGCTGTTTTGAGAAAGCCACGCGAGGTTCCCTTTATGTCTTTGCATCTAAGTCTTCCAACTGATATGCTGTCAGCTTCTCGCGAACATCAAGCTACTTACTGGGGTTGTAGAAGTTGGCATTTTTAGTGATGTTGTCAAGGCGGCATACTTTGGAAATCAGGTAAGTACTCGCGCATGAACCGGTGCTTGCGCAGTGTTGACAGGAAGCATAGGATGGGAGTGTATCGGCCCGATTTGTGAACGGCGAAACAGCGCACATAAACAATTAAGGGTGATTTGTACTTATAGTTCATCGGTCGTGGTTACCCACATGAAAATCTTGTACCTTTCTGATCAATAGACGAGACATGTTTTCCACGAAGTAGAAGAGGGATGTTGGTTATAAGAATTGTCGAGAGCAAGAAAGTTTTTTGACAACTCTCTGGTACACGAAATGTTCATCTCAATAGTTCGGAAATCTTTGTGGCGACATCCTTGGAGGACAGACCATCAAGCGTGACATTTCGTTCAACACCAAGCTCTGCAACTTCATCAGAATGATGCGCGGTAGAAGAATGTAGACAACGAACCGAATCGAGCGAAAGCCCGTGCTGGTGTTCCCTGGGCCTCCCGTATGAGTATGGGGAGGTCTGGGTTGTGCTCTTTCAGCGTGGGATAGGTGGATACGACGAATTGTCTACGAAGAGTCAGTATTTTTGATTGGGGCATGCGGTGGTAGCGAGAATACCTGACGCCTTGAGATGCATCGCCGGTCTGTGAGAACAGAATTCTGACCTCACGCAGAGCTGGTGAGAATACTCTGGCGAGCGACATGGTCACAGAAGAGGGGAGGACTCGAGTGAAGCGAATGCCGTGAATCGGACCCAGCGCCGCTTCCGAATGATGGCACTGCACCCCACAGCCAGGGATTGGAAATGTCGTCGCGTTTTCTTTTCGATCAACACGCATTTCTTGCACATTTCACAATTGATAATCTATTCTGTATTAATGAGCCAAGACCTTCCCATCCCCGAGAATATTGGCGGGAAACTTGGGGTAGACTGGTTCTGTTCTGTTGGCAAGATTATGTCAGCGTAAGCCACGCCTCGTTCTCGTGGGTGGTGGAACGACTCGCTGCCTCCAAGTTGGCAACGATCAACGATCAACTGCTGCCTTTTGGGTGGTCAGCCTTCACCACCACCTCCACCAAGACATAGGCTTCATGGAGGGCGATCAACAACAACAGGACGAATGGGCTCGTAGTCGCCACACACGTCTGCCCTCCTTTGCTGAGGTCCTTTCTCGTAGGACACGTCCCCCAGTCGATCTTTTCATGTTCTAGTGCGTCCTCATACTTTCACTTGCCATTCGACTACAATGCTGACCATGTAACCCTGTCTCGCTCTTGTCTCTTTATCTCCTCGCCCCCATGCCCTTTTGTGTCATCGCAGTTTGTTCCTTCAACGGGAGGGTGCGGAGGATATTCTTGACTTCTGGCTCGATGTGCAACAGCACGAAAACCTCTGTAGGGCTTATTTCAAGGACGTACGAAAATCAGGTCGTACGATTCGTGAGGATTGGCCAGAATACTGGGAATATGCGCGGCGGCGAGGGTCTACGTATGGCACCGTCGTTGGTGGCCAAACTGGCGCAAAACGCAGCACGGCGAGCACAGCGGAGATGACCACTGAGATGCAAGAGAAGCGTGCGACGGGACGTTCGACTAGTCCAGATCCGCGACTGCTTGCATCAACCTCACCTGCAACCGCCGTCGGCACCGACCTCGAGCACGCCCTTGCCTCTCCAACTCCTGCACAGCCTCGCTCATCCACACCATTCTCTTTGGGGAAACGCACCCCGACTTTCTTCGCCCGCCGTGCATCTCGTGCGCCAACGATCATTCCTCGCAGCTCGCCTATAAGTCGAACAGATCTAGTTGCGAGTGCCGAGCGCATCTATTTGCGCTACCTCTCGCCCGCAGGCACGTCCCCTGGGGGTGGCGAGAGTCACGAGATCTACCTTCCGCCCTCGCTGCGTGTGCATTCATTCCCCCTAAGTAATGCCACGGGCAGCGCTGCGGACCAGGCGGCGATTGCCCAGGTTCCGGATATGTTCCACGCGCAGAAGGAATATTGCTTCCGCGCCATGGAACAAGACGCTTTCCCCCGGTTCTTACGCTCTAAGGCATTCGGCAATCTTACCCCAATGAGCGCACTCGTGCGTCTCGTCGCTGGTCTGGTTTCATTATGGATAGGCCTCGCAGTTGCATTCTCGTTGATATTCCTAGATGTCAAGCCCAAGTCTGTGCGGTTCTATGTGCGTATAATTCTAGTTATATTTGCCTATTGTTTTACTGATATCTGCTCAAAGCTCTTCCTTCCCTTCACCTTTGCTTTGCTTTTCTTGATCTCACATCAGTACGAACTCGACCCCATCCTCGTCTTTCTGGGCCAGAGTGAAACAACACCGTTCCGCACCCTGCGCATACGGGAACCATACGTCCGGAAGTTACTTATTGGTCGTGCCATTTGGGTGTCGATACTCGTGGCTTTTGGCGTTGCGGCACTCACACTCCTTTTCTGGGCGGTCCCAGGGCACAGGCTCTAAGCCTCGTCATTAGCGTGTATCGGGAGATGTCCGATGCAAATGAGAAGAATGAGGTTGAAATCTCCACGGTTTCTGTTCAGGTCTTGATTATTTCCCTCCCGCGTAAATCCGTACTGGATACCCTTTGCCGATTGATCCCCGTCTTTTCCGTCCTTTGATTTTCCCTCTCCTCCCCTATCTCGTTATGCCATAGTGTTTTAGTTTACTCCTTGCAGCAGCTTATTTTAGTCTCCATGATAGTTTGTATACGGATTCAATCGAATGTTGGGACATTCGCGTCTAATTCTGGGCCTACCCTAAGGTGGCTGATTATTCTCACGCCAGCGTGGCAGATAAAATAGCAAGCACGCGAAAAATCAACTTGCTTTGTGCGGCGCATGGCTCGTTATTTTCCCCAGTGTTGCTCATGGCTGCCTAACTTTACGCGGCCGTTCGAGTGTCATGTCATGCACAGAAAAAGCAGGACGTCTTAGTACCCAGCGTCTACTTCTCGGTTGGCCCTGCCAGCGTGATGGGGAGCGGGCGGGTCGGTGGTTCCTCATATCCATACACATACTATTCTCAGACTAGTACAATTTGTTACAGACACCCAACAATGTATCCAAAGCGCATCGGTAATATACCAGCTATGCACCGCCTGCTGCATGCATCTTTTTTGCATCAGCCTTCTGCGGTCATCGTCTCTATTCCTGGATAGGTTCGATCGAAAAGAATTGTGTTTACGATTACCGGCGAATCGCATCGCGCCTTGCTTGTTTGACAAATGGGGGCTGTGTGTGTGCTGTGTGTGGTACAGTACCAGTGCAGCCTCAGTCGCTTCAACTCTCGCCTGTGCTCATGATAAGCGCCGTGACCGCCGTGATGCGCAAGAGATGATGCCTCCCCTCAGTTCCGCTTCCACTGGCTGGCCCAAGTTTTTCCGCGGTCAATGAGTTCACCGACTAGCCGTATGTGGAATCATGTCAACGCATCAGCGGACAATTGAAAGCCTCAATGGGCCATCGCGACTTCGCGTCCAGACGCGTACACGTCAAGACCTGCTGATAACGATCCATGGCTGTACAATGACGCATTTTAACTGATCGACGACGCGACGCTACATGTGCCCATCAATTGGCCAGGGTGCTGAACCTCAGTAGAGCCTTTATTGTAAGTTGATATGATGACTCGTTGCACCGAAGCGCTGATCCTGGCACAGCACGGGCACACCGGTGCACTAGTGCAGCGCAAACTTTTATGAAATTGGCTATTCCGAGTCCAATTCGCAGCGGGTGTGGGGGGGAGGAGATCGAGACCCGGAGCGGCTATCTAGTCTGCATCAGCGTTCTTTCTTTTGGCGAGGTGAGCAGAGTTAAAGACGGCCTCACCCTCACTAGGCAATATGAGAAGTCGAATCCTGAATATAAATGGCCTGCTCTCAGGCTTACTCTACCCATATTTTTGCCCACTCATCACCCTTTCGCTGGTCGTATCTATCGCCTCTTTTACCGATCGTCTATTGCCCTCTAACCCACTCAGAGACTCAGAGAGTCGATGGAAAACCAACCAAACGATTCTTACTATGCCGCGGTCAGCGAGGCTTCCAAGGAGTCACATTCTGAAAGGGCTATTGCTGTCCACCCTATCTTCCATCAATCCGATGAGCTTCTAGGTCTTGTTGCTGTTGCCCCAAAGGAGGAAGAGATGAGCACCCTCCGCCATGTTCCCGATAAGATCAACTGGAGCTCATACCGTAATTGCCCTATCCGCTTCCCTCAGCCTATATGTCTCTGATATTGTTGCATAGTGATTGCCTTTGTTGAACTAGCAGAACGCTTCTCCGTAAGTCCCTCGTTGTGATCTTCTTCAACATCTCATTGTGCTGTTACACAGTTTTACGGTGAATCGCACCTCGTCCCATTTCTTTGTTCTGAGCATTGTGTACTTATCGTCGTGTTTTCACTTCTCAAGGCAGTACCGTGCTTTTCGTGCGTCTCTCTTGCATCGACTCATTAGGTCTAGTTATTCATCGTTTATCCTGCAGGTCAATTTCATTCAGCAGCCCCTCCCACCAGGCTCTAAGACCGGCGCTGGCGGAAAGAACGGTGTCTCCGGTGCTCTGGGCCAAGGACAGGCGGCTTCCACGGGTCTCACGACCTTCGTGCAATTCTGGTAATCGTAACGTTCAGAATTGCCTCGCATGTACTAAAAATGCTCCTACACGTAACAGGTGTTACATCACACCTCTCTTCGGAGCCTACATTGCAGACGAAAAGTGGGGGAGATTCAGAACTATCGCTGTCTCTGTAGCTATTACTCTCGTCGGCCACATGATTCTCGTCATATCGTCCATTCCACCAGTCATCGCACATCCTAAGGGGGCGCTTGCTGCGCTCTGCACTTCCATCGTTATCATCGGTGTCGGTACAGGAGGTTTCAAGTCGAACATCTCCCCGCTCGTCGCAGAACAACAGCGACACCTTCGACCCTTCATCTCCCGAACCAAGTCTGGTGAACGTGTTGTGGTCAATCCAACCCTGACCACTTCTCGGATCTACATGGTGCGTTTTCTTTACACGTTGTCGGTCAGCCTGACGGATTGCATTGGTAGTATTTTTATTTCTTCACCAACATTGGTGCGATGGTCGGCCAGATCGCCATGACGTTTGTTGAGAAGGTTTGTGTCTCCTCCTGCGAGGGGTTGGTTGTTCTAATCACTGTCAACGCCACGCAGTATGATGGTTATTATCTCGCCTTCATCCTTCCTACCATTGTTTTCCTGCTCTGCCCTATCGTCCTTTTCTTTGGCCGTAACATGTATCGCTGCTCCCCACCTCAGGGGTCGGTGCTTGGCAAGTCCATCAGACTTTGGAGACACGCTGCGCGGGGTAGATGGTCTCCAAACCCCGTTACGTTGTACAAAAATCTCAAGGCTGATGATTTCTGGGAGTCCGCCAAGCCGAGCAACATCCCGGACCGCCACAGGCCAAAGTGGATGACGTTCGATGACAAATGGGTTGACGAAGTTCGTCGTGGCTTCAAGGCATGCTCTGTGTTTACTTGGTATCCCCTTTATTGTACGTCTCATGGGGTAAACTCGCGGAACCGGATGCTAAAGTTTAGCACAGGGCTTGCTTATAACCAGATCGTCAATAACTTGACATCTCAAGCCGCCACTATGGTCACCAAAGGCATTCCGAATGATGTTATCAACAATCTCGACCCTCTCTGCTTGATAATCTTCATTCCCATCTGTGATATCTTCATCTATCCAGGCCTTCGCAAGATAGGCATCAACTTTTCCCCAATTAAGAGGATCACGGCTGGTTTCGTCACTGGTTCGGCTGCCATGGTTTGGGCTGCTGTCGTACAGCACTACATCTATAAGGTATGCCTCACGACATTGAGCGACATCGAATATTTATCTGATCTTTGTGGCTTTAACTTTAGAATAACCCGTGTGGGAAGTTCGTATCCAGTTGCCTAGATGCGGATGGGAACCCAATTACTTCTTCTCTCAACGTGTGGATCCAAAGTGGATCCTACGTGCTCATCGCGTTTTCTGAGATTTTCGCATCCATCACGGGCCTCGAGTATGCCTTCACCAAGGCACCCAAAAATATGAAGTCACTCGTCATGGGCATGTTCCTATTTACTTCTGCGGTCTCCTCTGCCATTGGCGAAGCCTTGAACCGTGAGTGAATTACCTATATTGTAATAGACATTTCACTGATTTGACCACGATGTGGTAGCGTTGTCCACGGACCCGCGGCTCGTGTGGAACTATGGTACCATGGCTGTCTTGTCAGGCATTGGCGGCATTCTCTTCTGGTTCTCTTTCCGCGGCCTGGATAGTGAGGACGCAGCGCTGGACAATCTCGGGGAGGGTCACTTTGAGTCTTGAAGTGGTAGATTACTGTAATATCATGATAGTTGTAGGCAGTGCCACACTGTATCGAGTTCTATTTTTTGTTGAGGTGAACATATTTAATTTAATTTGTAATTTATTGCAAACACTGATCTACACTTCTTCGTGACTCATATCGAGAAGCATGTATTTTTTTTTAGCCAGAGGCAGTTTCACACTTTTTCTTTGTTTCATTTGTTTTTTTTTATACCGATCCGATCCGGCGGACCTCTTACTTGTCACACAACAGCTGTTTGGTGCCGTGCGCACATGTGTAGTGGTAACGCACGCCACCAGCGAGTCGATTCCCAGATTAGGGTGGAGAGTGCCGGGGCGCCCAGAAAAGATCGTTTATCTCGCGCGCACTAACCCAATCCCAACCGATGGCCAATGCATGACTTCCTCGGAGCAAAACGGCAGAATATTATAAGCTAGCTAGCTTGGCTGCGGTCTCGCGGCCGCGAGGTGTGATGCGTAGTCCGACAGTCTGCATCCGCGTTGATTTGTTAACAATGTTC